>JAOWCC010001586.1:0-81558 GCA_030867875.1 Actinernus sp. WN-2022 | reverse complement strand
TTTGTGTTTAAGTGTCGGTATAGTTTGGGTGTCAAGGGGGTGGGTGAAGGGATGGGGGGTGTGTGAAAATATCACAAATAGGATTCGGTAGGATCTGGTAAATGGTTGTAGGGATATTTGTGGGTATTAGTAATAAAAAAACAGACTAGGGTCTGATGTGTGTATCTGTGTATACATACGGATGCAAACATGTACAGTCACACTGACATGTGAATTATGTCAAGCCAGCAAAAATAAACGTAAATACAAACATATAAACACACACAGATAAAAAGTGTATACCTGAACGTGAAGATATATACACACATACATGTACATGTAAAAGTATGGATGTGTATCAACATAAATGGTGCTCGGATTGGGGTTTGATGTCTAGAGATCTAGGAGATCTTGGATAGCTTTCCCCGTATTGTGATTAAGTTTTTGTGTTGGGGCGGGTATTCGCACCAGACATCAAATGGGGAGGGTGAGGGAGTAGGGATGAGAGAGGGGGTAAAAATTATCACAGTTGTACATGTAGTTTTGTTTTTGTGTCAGTTTGGGTATTCGCACAGGAAGGGTGGGGGTGAAGGAATAGGGATGAGAGAAGGGGGTAGGGAGGGTAAAATTGTGACAGTTGTTGTTTTTGTGTTCAAGTGCCGGTATTGATATCCGGACGTCAAGCAGGAAGGGTGGGAGAATGGGGATAAGAGAGGAGGGTGGAGGGTAATATTGTTGAAGAAACCAAAGGTGGAAAACTATGTGGAAAATTGAGGCATGGTAGAAATTAAGGGATAAGTGGATTTAAAAAATGCAATAACTGATGGTGAAAGGAGTAAAATATGTTTTTGTATAAAGGAAGGAGGACTATCAAGAAGCGGAAGGACTGGATATCCCAGGACAGGGTGAACACTGGGTACACTGTGTGGATAATGAATAACATAATTGGTAGAGAAAATACACAGAGAGAGCCTGGACAAAAGGAAAATCCATGAAAATGAGGGAATTGAAGGAGGAGAAGCATGGAAGCAGTGAGCCCGGAGAAAAATAAATAACTAATTAAATGAAAGCAATGTATCTTTGTGTAATTAAATGAAAGCGGAAGGTTGTGCCCCAAGACGAAATCGTGTGGGCTTCATCAAAGACAATCCTCTCGATGCCTTCATTTCCGGCAACTTGTTGGACTTTTTCCGCCAAACTGCCTTCTTGCAACAATTCAGGAGTGCAGAATACTAGTTTATATTCTGAAAACTTGGCATCCTGTTCCTGTCTTTCAGAGAGAGTAACTTCGCTTGTGTACTTACAGGCTGGAATGTTTAAGTCATTCGCTCTACTCAGCATGTCGACGATAAGCGATTCGTAACTGGAAGCATAAATGTTAAGCTCTTGCCTCCACCAGTACCAATAATAGTAATGACATCATTGCCAGACAAAGTTTCCACAATCGTTTCCTTCTGAAGGGGCTTGAAACTTGAATGCCCAAAATAGCGTAGCGCGTTTGTGATCTGTTCTTCCTGTTGCCTTCCGAAAACGCCGCCGACATTTTGTTGTCTCAACGGTCTTTGAGCCGTTTGATTTTCAACAACATCAACTTCAGGAAAGCTCTCCTTCTCCATACTCAATAGTTTAGCTGTTATCTTCCCCATAGCTACGGATATCTCGTAGTGGAAGCTATCAGATGTGTCCAATCGACGATCTCACACCTTTGTCTTAAGCACGAGGGCTCATGAAGTCGACCAACGTCCAAAAACTTGATGGCACATTCATAAAGGGAACTAGCCTCGACTGAAGTTGAAACATCTCTTTCCGTGACTCTGAAAACATTTTTCTTCTTAGGATCTATACATGGAATGCTAGATAGTTTTTGCAAAGCTTCGCAGATTCTCAACAATTCATCGCTCTCCGCCATTTTTATATTCCTTGCCAGGCGCAAAATCAGTCTGTGTTCCCCCGCTCGAGAAATTTTGGAAGCGACAAAAAAATACTACTCTCCCCTACTAATGGATTTTGGGATGCGCGAATGATATGCGCGGACCGCAGAAACCTTGTTCAAATTCGGCAGGCATCTCTTTTCTCTTTTCCGTATGCTGTCAGTGCCATGTGTGCACGCCCCTACGAAAAAAAAAAACTGACCCAAGTGGCCAGACATGCAACCTGGAGGTCGTTGGGTTCGAGTCCCACTTGGGTCAGAGACTTTTCTCTTTCTCTCGTAGGGCGTGCACACATGGCACTACAGCATACCACTTTACATCACATTCTTTACACCTACTAGTGCTACGCGGCAAACATGATTCATATCATAACTACATATACATATATAGTCGCCGTGACCCCATAAAACGCACCAATACCCACGATTGCTCTCATCTGACTTGATAGCTCAGTTGGTAGAGCGCCAGACATGCAATCTGGAGGTCGTTGGGTTCGAGTCCCACTTGGGTCAGAGATTTTTTTCTCTTTCTCTCGTAGGGCTGCACACATGGCACTACAGCATACCACTTTACATCACATTCTTACACTTTAACTAACTATGTTTAGGACTGACTAACCTTGCTTTCACGTTGAAAAGCTTTCGTGTGGACTGACTAGCCTAGTGTTCACGTTACCAGACAATAGCTTTTAAATCGGACGCATTTCTCGAATGGGTCTATAGAAACAACCGATTATCGTTAAGATTCTACTTTTAACCTCAAGGCACTAAATGGACTTGCATCTAATTATATAAGGTAAATGATTAATCACTATAAGCCTACCAGAACCTAAGATCATCCAATGCTTTTTTCTTACAAGAAGTAAAATACAATCTCAAAACATACGAAGTCGTGCCTTCTCTGTTGCAGCTCCTCATTTATGAAACTGCCCATAAACGTAAGAAAGTTTCGTGTCTATCGGAATTCAAATCTCAGTTAAAAACCTATCTATTTAAACTTTCTTATAACTTAAATTAACTCAACTTGAATATTTTATCATAATGATTTTATATTACATGTTATGTCAATTTATAAGAAAGTTAGGATTTTTTATCAGTCATTAGTATAGTAAGATTTGTTCTATTATTTATTTCATTTTCGATATTATATTTTATGTACTTTTATTAGGATTAGTTTTTATAACTTTTTTAAACTTCAGATTGTTACTATTTTAATTATTGTAAAGCGCTTAGAACAGTTTGGATAAGCGCTATATATGTGTTGTTATTATTATTATTATTATTATAGGGAATATTCTCTTTTGTTTTAGTCTCACCTATTAATCACAGATTTTCTCTTTAGTTATTTTCTTACGACGTTTATTTAAATATTAATAGGTGTATTCTTCTACCGATAAATGGAATTTATTGTTCTAATAAATTAAAGCACATACCTTTAATGTGTGTTACTGCCTCAACGTGAGCCTTCCGACAGTTGTAGCTCTACAGATGTAAAACCCAGAATCTGCTCTTTGCAAATTTGTTATTGTCAGATGCCCGCTCCTTACGTGAAATCTACCTACTGGCAGTCTTCCATTTCGTTTTCTCCAAGTGATTACTGGCTTCGGATCGGCTCTAGCACTATAGGCTAGTACCAGGTTCTGTCCGGTCTCTCTCTTGACATATTTAGGAGGCTTGGTGACAAACAGAGGTGGAGTAGCAGGTAGAACTACTAGTAAGGTTTTACCAATAGATGATCTGAGAAAATTATCTTCTTTACAGAAATAGTGACCCGTGTCCTCTCTCCGAGCTCTAATAAGAGTCAGTTGTCCTTTGCTCACAACGGTATGAGGGCTTGAAAATTGACCAGAGCTTCTTGACCAAGTGACATTAGGGACGGGAAATCCTGTCGCATTACAGAATACAGTGACATTGTAGCCTTCTTTGACGTAGATTGGTCCATTGTCCATGAGCAACCGCGCAGGTGTTAGAAATGACAGACAAAAGGGACTAGTATAGCAGATCGATCCCTTTAAGATATCCATAACAATCTTCTATCTTTAAAATGAGTTTAGCGCGATGACGAGGTTAAATGGTAGATTAATGGTATAAACATATTAGTATTCTATTACAAATCCAGCGATATGATTGGCACTGCTACTTACTATCTATCCTGTGTTAGCATAACCCAGCCGCCGTCTATTGGCAAACTCGCCATCTGATTGGCTAGCCAGCCACCGTCTATTGGCAAACTCGCCATCTGATTGGCTAGCAGCCGTCGTCTATTGGCAAACTCGCCATCTGATTGGTTACCCAGCCGCCGTCTATTGGCAAACTCGCCATCTGATTGGCTAGCCGGGCGCCGACAATAAATACAACCTATTTGTGCCGTCGAAATATGCCCTGATATTTCGTCCGCGGACATTATCTGATCCGAGAAGAGAAGAAGCTTTGAGCTTTGAGGTTCAGATAATTTCCAAGGACAAATATCAGGGCATATTTCGATGCAGGTTATTGTTGTTATCATCTTTCAAATATTTTCTTTGACGCGCGCTTATACGCTAACAGGGGGTGTATTTGCTGATATTTCCCACTCGCGGAGAGAAAATATCGGGTCACGTGACGCATTCAACCAATCACGCGCGAGAGAAAATATTTGATGGGTTTATAACGATCGATAGTCGACCGTGCGCGTGCTGCAGACAAAAATCACTCCGAATGTTTTTTTTTCACTATATTTTTCACAGTTAAGTTGATAGAACGATTGCTTGGTTATACTAAAACAATTAGACTTCTCGTTCTTGGTTTCTGTCGACTGTGATATTTGACTAGGGTTGCACCCAGCTATCTGCCGCAAACGTTTGGTGTGCGCTCATTGGCCAAAAGCGATCACGTGACGTGTAGTTGTGGTCCGCGGATGCAAACTATTAGGCGTTATAGTTCACCACAAACGTTTAGCGCGCGCTCATTGGCCAAAATCGATCACGTGACGTGTAGTTGTCGTCCGCGGAGACAAACTATCTAAACTATCAGGCATTATAGTTCACCACAAAATTTTGGCGCGCGCTCATTGGCTAAAAGCGCTCACGCCCGCTGAGCACGAAAGACAATTTTGTGTTGAACAATAACGCAAATAGACAGTGTCTGTCTTGGAACTATCGGCTGATAGTTTCCCTTGGAAATTTGATGTTCTCGGGCTTATTTGTTTTAAGAACATCAAATTTCCGCGGGCAACTATCAGCCGATAGTTCCTCGACGGACACAGTCTATTTGTATAATAGTGCCCGCTGAGAGCGGAAGACGATTTTGTGATGAACTATAACAATGAGCGCGCGCCAAAATTTTGTGGTGAACTATAACGCCTGATAGTTTTCATCCGCGGACGACAACTATAACGTCACGTGATCGCTTTTGACCAATGAGCGCGCGCCAAAATTTTGTGGTGAACTATAACGGCTGATAGTTTCCCTCGGAAATTTGATGTTCTTAAAAATAGCATATAAGCCTTCGAACTTCGTTCTCGGGCTTATATTTGTTTTAAGAACATCAAATGTCTGCGGGCAACTTTCAGCCGATAGTTCCTCGACGGACACATTCTATAAATCGATTAGCAAGAAGTTAATAAAAAGCACTAAATTTTAATGGGACCTGAAACAACCATAGGGGCTGAGCAAAGTCAGGACCTGAAACAACCATAGGGGCTGAGCAAAGTCAGGACCTGAAACAACCATAGGGGCTGAGCAAAGTCAGGACCTGAAACAACCATAGGGGCTGAGCAAAGTCAGGACCTGAAACAACCATAGGGGCTGAGCAAAGTCAGGACCTGAAACAACCATAGGGGCTGAGCAAAGTCAGGACCTGAAACAACCATAGGGGCTGAGCAAAGTCAGGACCTGAAACAACCATAGGGGCTGAGCAAAGTCAGGACCTGAAACAACCATAGGGGCTGAGCAAAGTCAGGACCTGAAACAACCATAGGGGCTGAGCAAAGTCAGGACCTGAAACAACCATAGGGGCTGAGCAAAGTCAGGACCTGAAACAACCATAGGGGCTGAGCAAAGTCAGGACCTGAAACAACCATAGGGGCTGAGCAAAGTCAGGACCTGAAACAACCATAGGGGCTGAGCAAAGTCGGACCCGGCTAATCCACAGATCGAATTGGAATTTAGCTTGTTGGTTTTTGTGGAGGGAGGAAAACCGGGGAACCTGGAGAAAAATCCTCCGAGCAACAACGAGATACCGAGGTAATAGATCTCCTAGTTATACTTGCAGCTCGAGGAGTGGCGTAGAGAGGGGGCGAGGTGGTGCAATTCCTCTGCCCAGTCTCAGAAGAGAGATTGACAGAAGTCATCAATGAAAATGTCCCAGAATTCATCATCCCCCCCCCCCCCCCCCCCGGAATGAAAATGTCCCAGAATTCATCACCCCCCCCCCTCCCCCCCCCCCCCGCCCGGAATGAAAATGTACCAGAATTCATCAATTTGCCTGCCAATGCGAAATCGGGTTTTCTTGACCTGTCTTTCCACAGGCTGCCCTGGATGCCAGAGGTTTTACTGCCCTCTCTAAGCCAAAGTTAGGTAAGGAGCTTTTTCCGATTTGTTCCGAGGTTTTTTACCAACGACACGAGCGAGAGAGAAAACATCTAGCACGCACCCAGGGTAATTATAATCACTGGCCCGAGTTTAGCCTTAGAGGACGCTCTATAAGTCAGGAATTAGCTTTCACCTCTCAAAACCTTGAATTTATTGGACCCCATTTGGATTGCACTGACAAAGAAGGTTAGGGTTTGTATTGTTTCAGGGTTAGACATTGTTTGGATAGCCAGTACTAGTCCAGGTTCCGAGGAGGTGAACGCCGCCTTCTAAGTGTGTTATTCACTTACCATGGATGACCAGCCGTGCTGTTTTCTGTGCCACTCCCAGGATATTAGAAGCCATGCATTGATACAGTCCTGATGCATTCATCGTGACGTTACTTATCTCAAGCCTTCCGTTATCCACAACCAACGATGTGCTGTTTGCCAAAGGGCTGTCTACTTTACTCCAACCAATCACTGGCTGAGGATTACCGCTGGACGAACAATACAAAACAGCATACTCGCCCTCGTTCACAGTTAACATAGTAGGGGAAATCACGATATTAGGTACCGAGATCGATTGACCAGGCTCTCCTTTTAATCCTGGCATTCCACGAGGCCCAACGTCACCCTTTTGGCCTTTTTTACCTTGACGTCCTGTAGCTCCCATGATGCCTTGCTTACCCATCATTCCTGGCATTCCCATCGGGCCTAGCGGCCCTACTCCACCTTTTCTACCATTCCGACCGCGTCTTCCTGGTGGGCCAGGAAGTCCTTGGATAACTATTTTATTTCTCTCTTGTGAAAAAGATGAAAGCATGTTGTTTATTTTCAAGAATTCGTCTTTGAGTAGTTTGATGAGTGTGCTGTTTGTTGCCTGAGGTTGACTGCGACGTTCTCGCTGTGTTGTGTCTTGTGTTTTATCTGACCCTTCTGCCTGAACCACTGTGAATGAAAGCAAACTTAGCTGGGATAATGAACATTATCATTAAGTAACCTATGTACATTTTATCTTACTTTTTATTGATGCGACGTTGGGAATATTTAAACAGTTATTACAGCATTAATTAAGAATTCAAACAAATCTCATTGTTTCATCTCCTGTACATACAAACTTCCTCTAGCTCCTTGTCTAGTCCTTTTCTTCACCTTTGAGTCAGAAAAAAGACGACCAAGCTTTTCTCTGTATTTCAGAATGTTATATTTGCAGTCCGATCATTTTATAGATGCAGATGCTCAGATGACGTCAAAACGTGACGAGCAGAAACAAGTAGACTACGAGTGCAGTCGATAATTAGAGGAAAAGGCTATCGACCAAGCAGAGCACGCTTTGCGCAATGTTTATTTAATAAATAGATTCCATTCTGCCGTACGTCTGTCTCTTATAGATGCACAGATGACGTCACAACGTGAAGAGAACTTAATAAATGTGATTTCCCGTTTGGGTAGTTTATCCACATGTATAGAAAATATAAACATTGCCATGTGAAAGAGCATGTCGATATTAGTAAACTTATGAAAGTTGAGTGCTGTAGCTTATAAAGCAATGAAGTTACAGCCATTTGAAATTAGAGAGATTTGAATGAGAAAAACGATGGCCTTTGTAGCCTCGCTTTCATGTTTTTTTTTGCATTAGAAATGCTCATAGCTCAACAGCAATTTTCCATACTGCTCAAAACTCAAAATAATTACTAGTTTTAATGTGATTTTTCATGTGGTAGCATTGGTTTACCTCTACAGATTGATCTCCCAAATTATGCAAATTAGGAGGAGGCCATTATGAAAGTCGTGTATAGACTGGTATACCTAATAGGTAGTGAATACAGCCGCTCAGTTAAGAAATGTATTAGAAGAAAACCTACAGTAAGCAGCTCTTTGGCAAGGAACAATATATTAATGTCAAGGTGTGATGTGTGTTAGATGAATCTATTGTGTAGCTTTGGGGCTATCTTGACCCCTATCTTGACCCCTATCTTGACCCCTATCTTGACCCCTTTTTCTTGACCCCTATCTTGACCCCTATCTTGCCTGAAGCCTGTTTGAGCTGTGGCGTGTTTTCTCAAAAGTCGCGATTTATTTTCAGTTTGTCCCGATATATCAATAATTTCCCGGTAAATTCCCTGAATCTACCAATTCCCGATATTTCTTTATGATTCCCAGCAAAAAACACTGCTGTTCTCCGGACTGAACAGTGCGGTGAAGCGAATGCGCCAAAAATCGGCTCCACTACACAAGTTAGAACTGATGTCTTGCTCGCTCGCTGCGGCAGCAAAAAAAACGTTTATTGTGTTGACATAGCCTGGTGTACATGTGCAAACACGAGGGGACGTTTGAGAGAATTCTCAAGTTGTCGTGTACGCCCGCGACCAAAGGTTATGTTTTTAACGGCTAAAAATTGCGCAAAATGTGGCTAGAACTTTTATTTCATTTCGATTGGAAGACAAAACCGATTTTACAACTGTGACCAAATGGCCGCCATGGCGCGCAAAACATGACGGTTGGTCTGTATTCTTTAAAGGGAACCTCGGCTGAAAAACAATGTTTGCTCTCAAGTGTTTGTTATGGTGCCTAAGTCTGTTCCTGTGTTTGTCTCCAGTAAATTGTACACTAGATGTCATTTATGCACTGATTTTCCTGTCGATAAAACTCATTTGAATTTCCTGCGCGCCGCCATCTTGGATTATATGACGTCACAGTGTTGCCTTATTGCCAGGAAACAATAGCTCGTTTGTTGTGTAACAATAGGGCAACACTGTAACGTCATGATATCCAAGATGGCGGCACGCAAGAAATTCAAATGACATTTTTCTACAGGAAAATCGTTGCATAAATGACATCTAGTGTACAATTTACTGGAGACAAACACAGAAACAGACTTAAGCATCCATAACAAACACTTGAGAGCAAACATTGTTTTTCAGCCGAGGTTCCCTTTAAAGCTTTCGAACCTTAATATTTGTTTCGTATCACTCCAGAGAAATCAATTCACAAACTACTACCAAAACACTTTCTAGATTGACTCCGTATTGATTGACCTACCAGATTTTCCCGTCTCTTCGCTGTTCATAAAGTTCATCGTCGATTCAATCTTGTGTATCCTTACGATGTGTTCCTTTAGCATCAACTCAATTCTTACAAACTCGCCACAACACAATAGTAAAGCCAACAACGAAACCACAACAGTTCGTAGGGAAGCAGTGGAGTGGCAGCTTTTGTCAGCCATCTGAAGTCGTCAATAGGTTTAGAATTTATATTATGAATGTGTTGTACTGAAAGGCTGCAATTTAGCGGCAATTGCACTTGGTCAGTATGGCACTCGCATTCGGTTTCAGCTTACACAGGAAGTACATACCAACGTCTCAACCTCGTTCCTAGGGATCTTAGCGCGCCTAATCTAAGCCTAGTACTACCAGGTTAAATTTCGAATAGATTTTAAAAGTACATTGTTGATGTGGTAGCCTGCATTGCGTTCAAATTAATTCGTTGAAAACAACTGTAAATGCATAAGTACTTACACAGGTAGCCCAAGCTAAATGTTTGTGATACATAATTTATACAAATGTACGAAATCAATACAGTAAAACAAATAAACGATTATCGGTGCACTCCTGGGGAAATTTCAGCGACTTTTACAAGATCCGCGCGTCTCAACAGTTGGGACAGTGAATTGGAAATCTTGTAAACAACATAACATAACCGCAGGAGTGCACAGGACAATCAAAAACACGCTTTGAATTGGTAGATACTCTTTATTTTAATAACTGTATTGACTTCCTACATTTTTATTAAATTATGTAAAATCTCGTAATATAATGATTGCGAGTTGCTTTGTGTGGGAAGTGGGCGAAAGAAAAAGCGAGGTGAAAAAAAAGAAGAGAAGGCGACTGTAGGTCATTCTCCGTAAAATGTGCAAAATTATGGGGAGCATAATTATTTTAATCTGATCACCGGGGGCCACGTTAGTAATGTGCGCCGGTCTCATCGGCTATAAAATACGAAAGAAAGAGCGCTTTACAATCTTAATAGACCTGAAGGAAACACTACGTGCTGATATATCACATTAGTAACGAATGAATATTGAGCTCCAAACAATCTTCAAAAACGCAGTTTAGAAAGCTCGACAATCGATTAGAGGTAGAAAATAGCATTTACAAACAGGTTTTGCTAATAACACTACCGATCTCGTACAAGTGCCTTTTAAAAATAAATGATATTTTTGCCGTCTACTGCACAAGGCCCATTCTGAATATTTCAAAATACTAGAGTAGATAATTAATAACTCGGAATCTAACTCAGAATCTAACTCGGGTTCCACTCGATCTCGGACTCGATTCCAAACATGGGATATGGTACTCCCGTTAATCAACGAACGCTCGAACTTACTACCAAAGACTAGCTATGGATTTAAATGTGTTTCTTATGCGGAATATCAATCCACATGGTCGATTCTTCAATATCCAATCCACTTACTTACATGATAGAAGACAAAAATATGTTTGTTGAAGCTATTTGCATTTATGAATAACAGCTTTTATCTCGGCGGTTTCATCTGTCTGACTGACTGTCTGACTATGTATAGTATAGTTATTTTATTTTATGTCAAATGGACAAAATCTCACGCGAGGTGATGGCTGCTTCGCTCGGAGGTGAATATGGAATCATATTCACTGTTTGGGTAGCCAATCAGAACACGCGAAAAGTCATATTCACTGGTGTGGTATATACTAATGGACATTATTCACCGAAGTGGAGGTGAATAGTGGTGGATATTTACCGAGCCGCGAAATCCACCACTTTTCACCGACACTGAGGTGAATAATTCACACAAGTGAATAGCCAGCACCAAATAATGATTTCATTTTCTGTCACAAAAGCTCGCGCGAGGTGATCTATGATACGCTCGGAGGAGCCAATCAGAGCGCGGAAAAGCACTATTAACTTGTGTGGTGTATATACTAAATATATATACGTTCTAATGTATCGCGTGTCGCTTTGCAGGGGTAGAGAATTTTGTTCTGTTGTCGTCACTAGATAGCTAGCCGTTTGAATGTATAAAGTTGTGCTTTTAAAAAAGCAAGAATTGCAGCCAATTATCAAAAGATTCATTTAATTTTGGGTCAATTAAAGTTCCTTCATAAGAATAATAAGGTTAGGAATAAGTTAAAAATAATCATAAGGTTTGGAAGAAGTCAAAAGGAAAATAGTGTACCACGCGTCAGCGCGGTAGCCGTGTAATCTGAGAAACTCATTCATCCGTCCCACATGGATAACACGGTCATGGCCCTACTATGCAATTTCCCACTTGACACAACGAAAATAATAACACACACAGCCAATTTTGAACCGCTTACGCGGTCCGAGTAATTACTTAGTTTGTTTATGTTTTCAAAACATAATGCACCATACGACAATATAAGACAGCTGGTATTTTGAGTCCCTGTGAACCTCCTTCAAATATTTATATGAACGTTCTCATAGTTTTGGCCTCTTCCGCGAATTGATATCTAGCCTTGCTGGCACATTTACAATTTTCCACCCCTTAAAGTAACGGGTTTTCTTTGTAACTACTTCGTTTGTACAACCAACAGCCCAAGGCCAATGACGATTATATTTATAATCTACCCTAAAACCAGTTTGAATCTGCTATCAGGTCTCTTACAACCCATTTCAGTGTTACGTGCATAGGAGGTGTTTCACGTTTTTTAGATAATCATTCGACATATATACTGATTCAATATAATCATTCCACGCAAATTTCCACCACTTCTGGTCGGCAATGCATATTGGCGAAGTATGCCGAGTATTCGAATGTGAAAAAGCACCTAACTTATTCGATTCAGTACCTCAAAACCACGATAAACAAACGAGCATGGTTACAAAGCATGTTGAATGACTACGTCAAATGAATGCTCTGTGCACGTAACACTGATATCGGTTGTAAATTTTCTAATGAATGTTGCTCCTTTTGTAGCACTTCATAACTGTATCTATAGTCTGCCTTATATATGGCATAAATCTGTATATAGTTATTATTTATTATCTAACTTGTATATTTAATATTAATTTAGTTGTTTTATTTAATTTTAGTTTTCTTAAAATTGTTTATTCTGTTTTATGAGATATTAGCACTATATTTTAAATTCGAAGCAAAATAAAGGTTATTGACTGCTCTAGATTAGACTTAAAGTACTTACACATTTTGAAGGAAGGACACTCTTGAAAAGGGTTGAATAAATTAAAAATAGCCTCCTCCGCGGCAATATCCGCTATTAGTATATACAACACCAGTGAATATGACTTTTCGCGCGCTCTGATTGGCTACTCAAACAGTGAATATGATTTTATATTCACCTCCGAGCGAAGCAGCGTTCACTTCGCGCGAGTCTTTGTCCATTTGACAGAAAATAAAATAACTATTTGTTGCTGGCTATTCACCTACAGTGTGGTATATACTAAAACAATTATTCACCTCCATTTCGGTGAATAATTATTAAATATCCGGAGTTGGGTTTCCTGTGGCACTGTTGCGGAAGGGAGAGAACTAGGACTGAAAATTATTTATCCTCGCTACAGTCTCTCTCCTCCTCACCACAGCTAACCCAATCCTGAAAAGTACAGTGAAGTTTAGAGCTGCCTCGGGAGGCGGCTAGAATAAAAGTAGCAGCACATGGTATGTTCCTCGCCAGTCATGGCCGTACGTTTGCGATCAGATCTCGAAACTGCTGAGTTATCTCGAGTCATGATACAAGACATTAATGCCATTCAAGACCTTTTATTTCTTTTACATGTCATTTTACAACATTTCCACATTGTTTTCTTTACTTTGTTAACCTTATTCCTTTAGCAGTCAACGTGCATATGTATGCACTTATTAAAAAAAGTTGTCAAACGACCAATGCCATAAATAAGCCCAGGCCGAAATGAACAGTGATTGTGGCTTAGTCTTGGAAAAAAATCGGTTTATTGGGCGTCATTTTCGTTTATTAAGGAATCAAATTTCAATGCCGTCATTTAAATCATCAGCCAATTCTAGTTCCTTTTGCTCTGTTTTTATGACAGCTCCACTTATTAAATTATATTTTAATAAGATTGCAAGGATCAAATGTCTGACGATGGAATGACCAAATTCAGTTTCAACTCATTGGCATGATGTTCATTTCAAGCCGGGATTTGTACTGCATTTGAAAGCAATATTGCAACCATAAATGACACAAAATGGTTGAACAAGATTTGAAACACGTCTACTGAAACACGATTTCTGGCTAGGGCTTATTGGCACTTTTAAATACAAGTCGATTTTCTAATCACTGCTACATAGTGTTTGTCGTTTGACAGCCCTTTTTAAATAGGTGAATCTTCACTTGCAACCAGAGTAGTGTGCTGAAATAGACCAGTTCGCGGTTTAATTTATTCCGACATTTTGAAAGGGGTGCAGACATGGCGCGAAATACAGTGTTTGTATGGGAATATCTAAAACGAGGACCCAAAAATGGTGGCCCTCCCCAAAACATCAGCCCAAAAAATATTGGCCCTCCCCAAAACATAAAAAAATGACGTCTTTTTTTAAACAAAAGAGGAAAGCATTTATTTTGTTTTACTCCTGAAAACCTCGTTATCAAGCAGAATGTTTGAGGTCTCCCTAAGATACCAGGTAAAATATTAACTGATCGAAATTTGAGGGATGTATATACGTAGCTGTGCTGGGAAACGTGCAATCATGTTTTCAGTTTTTACGATTTTACGGATTTTATTTCGGCTACCGAGAACTGGTTTATGTACTTGAGGGGTTAAAATCCGTCTTTTGGTTTTTGATTCATTCGGGAAAATAATCAATTTTCGGTTATTGGAAAAATCAATGCGACTTTGTCATCAGTTGACAAGGTGGAAGTAATATGCCAAAAATAACCACTCTTTGCGGTTGGACTATCACACCTATATGTGGTCACTAGTTAGCTGTTGATCCTCGATAGTATAGTTACGTACTGAACATGAAAACAAATCAACGTGAACCAAGTAATGGCTAGGACACAGGACAATTCAAAGAAGGATAGGATAGGACAACTCAAAGAAGACTAATTTGGTTGTAAAACTCAATTAATCCAAATAGACGTATACAAGATTCTTAAGACTTCACATTGGGTTTACTGAACATTAGTCAGCTCGCAACACGGTTACACTGATTATTTTGTACGTACTTTTCTAAACTAAACAGATTCTTTTTTCACAGCAGAAAGGAGATTAATAAGTGCAATTTCACACTACTCAGCGCAGCGAGTCAGTCAACTGATTTATTCTTTAAGTTAAATGTTTACTTCATGAGGTTGTCAAACTGTCGGTAAACTTGTTCGGTTCTGTTGAATAGATAAAATAAACTGTTACTCAAGGCTTTGTACGTTTGAGTAGACCATCAGCTATATTAATTGCTGTTGTTACTATTCAATTTTTCGTAATAACTCGAAGGACCAATGGGTGACTTGGGTGGATCTCACAAAATTAATGTTAGCATGAAAGGCCGGGAATGAAAGAAATCAACTGGTATGCAATTAATTATTACATGTAAATGTGAGCTATTGTACTGTAACTAATATAAGTTAATGTGCTACACTTTTCTCTCTTTTATATATCAACTTAAAGACTCTCTGTCCGAAACCATGATTCATAGGGTGGAATGTTTACGTGACACTTGTTCTCAGAGGTTTCAAGGACATTCGCTGCAGGGCACAAAACAACTGATCTAAACAACGTGTTACTTGTAGAGTTCAAGTTCATTTTATTTTTCACAATTTTTTAAAGATAATTACACAAGAAAATAATTGTAGAAAGAAAAAGAGAGCCGATATACGGTAATAATAAAATTAAAATAGTTATGAATTTCAAGAATGTGCATAGAGGTCAAAGGAGCCATAGGCTTTCAAGTTGACCCCTATCACAAGAAAAATAAATGAGGATATTTGGAGCACAGGAAAGACATAAATATCTATTTTACAAGTTTGCTTGAGTGGTAAGCGACTGGAATTAATATTAATAGGAAGAATACATAGTTATATGGAAACGTTGATTCATGATACCCTCTATTCTCCCACGTCTCCCTAACACTGCTACTGACAAAATCGATGAGTGAATGTTATCATATACCAGTAGAGAATGATTTACTTTTACCTTACTTAGGAACACAGGCCACAGGTTACCGGGCATAATTTGTAGAACGATATCCTCTTGTAATAAGAGCCCGTCTCGCAAGTGTTGCCGTTGTTTCTCACGAACCTTCCGCAGGTGATTGTCTTGTCTTTACACGCTACGAAGGGAAAAGAACGCACTGTGAGAATTGGTAACATTGTACTTAGGAGCCATACGCGCATAATCCAAGATGGCATCGAAAAAACCCCTGGTAGTACAACTGAGCATGTGTCCAAAAAATATGTCTCATATATGGCAGATTTCGAGTCTCCATCTTGGATTCATGATTGATCAAGAGACCTTACGGTAACTATTAAGTATGATCCCAATCAATTCCAACCGTACAGTCCAGAGGCGAGTATTGAAAACACCGAAACGATTAGCACTTACGAATTTGAAGTCGTTCAATAACTTTGAATGCGCATTCGGCAAGAACACAATCAGGGTATACAAACATAACATACCTATGTTATCATGTTGCAACTTCCTGCAATGTATTAAAATCTTGTTAAATATACCTTTAAACAGACTAGTTCTATACCTGCAAACTATTTGAGACTTTGATTCTTAGTCATTCTTGAGTTGTGCTGATTAATAATGACAGAACATAGCCATTTTGAAGCGTTACCATGTTGCAACCCAAAAAATAGCTAAAGGCTTCAATAGATTTTAGTGTGTAAAATGAAAAAGCTGGATGTTTTTAAACCTCTGAAATGTAGGAGTGCATGAAGTGGGCGCTTAGTTTTCGTTAAAATCTCAATCTTTTCAGAACTTGTTCAGATGCTTAGTTTTATCCAGAAAATGCATCCCACCTTCTTTCAAGAATTTTTTGCCATTGCCGCGATATTTTAAATTACCATGACTACTTACGTGGACATGAACCATTCGAGTCTGCCACGTTTCCATCCCAGCAGCATTTCATCAGGGGATTTTCTCGCTCGCATTTTCCCTTAGGCTTAATGGGGGGGATCTCTAAAGATATAAAGCCAGGAACAAAAGGTTGTCTTCTTCATTGATGACGAGATCCAGAGGGGTACTTGTATAATAACTGGGTATATGTATGTTATAGACATGGGTGCACGATCAATTGAACAATCTGTTTTGAATTCAACCTAAATTCGAAACTTTTTCGTAAACTGAAATGTGAAAAACAGTAATGGACGAATAACGTTAACGGACAAAAATAAACACCAAGTTTTTTTTAGAACACCATTTTACGCCCCATAGCCCATCGTCGCAGCTGTCGCCGTTGTCCCAATCTGAGCCCGAGTATTTTTCAGCCAGCGGTGACCAAACGCCACTTGGCGCCCACACAGCGGTCAAACGTCTGCGCATGCGTCAAAAGTCTTGCAACAACAACCTATTCCAAAACAAATTCAAAGCGACTCGCCGGCCTTCATTGTTCACACACCCGTTTTCAAACCTTGAGAACTTTTTTGGTAGATTATGAAAAAAAATCAGTAAACTCACAGTTTGAAGTTTGTTCAATTTCCCGTCGACTGTGAAATAAAAAGCTTAACTTTCACGTATTTTTCTTAAATTTTGGGGGTAGAAGTGCACAAGCCGAGTTTTTTTTAAACGCCGGGTTGCTGTCAGTATGTTTCATAGTAAATTTTTCGCGGAAAATTCGCGGGGCCGCCCACCAGACTACCGTAATACGCACGCGCAGACGTTTGACCGCTGTGTGCTTGGCGCTGGCCAAAAGGTCGCGGGTTCTGGGAACGAGATTGCCGTCGTCCCTAAAGGTGAGCATTCTCGATACCATTCTCGCGTGAGCACGACAACGCGGGAGAAAAATGACCGACTTTTTCCTGCTCAAGCATGTTAAGGCCTCGTTCATTTAACGGAAACTGAGTTCGGACAGAAATAACAGTTTAAACAAAATCTAATTACACCATAATAGTAATATCAACTTCCTTTAATTTGTTAAGTGGATAGTTGTCGTATCACGTGATTGATGACGTCATAATTATATAAAATCGTTTAAGTGAAATGCGGCTGCGAGAATAACATATGAATATAAAGTAACCCTGCTAAAACATTACTCCTCCCGCAGTGTTTCAGACCACGCTTAGAAAACATGACTATCATGTAAAGATAAGGAGATATTAAGGATACAAAAAGTCATGTGACCTATTTTGCACATTTTCGCCTTAACGAAATATTGTAGTCATCTTTTCTAAGTTGATTTAGGTAAAAGGCTTCAACCTTAACTAAACATACCCACTCATCATCCTAGCTGTTTTAAATTCGGAGCCGCATTTTTGTTTACTGATTTCGTGTTCTAAGTCACGTGACAGACTACGTGACACGTTTTACTACACAAAAGCCACTTAAGGTAGTCAAGAGTGGCGATACCTATTATCGTGAGAAACTTGGCGTACTTGCCATATGCGGCTGTGCCGAAATAAGGAAAACAGTTTTTACCCGAAATTTGACTCCTGAACCAGGCCTTAACATGCTTGAGTGGTAATGAGGTACAAGGGTTCTCGGCAGGAGCGTCCATCTCCCATACTGAGTCTGTGAATCAGCACATTCCCATATCAGGTTATTATTAGAACATACGAAGTGAATAAATCCCATACCCTGAGCAGAAGATAAAATGATTCTTTTTTCACAATAGCGAGGTTTTCTCATCGAATGTAATAATAATATCTGTTTATAAATCATTAGGAAGCATTGTTTGCCTAGTACATTGTTTGATGAAATTACTGTTCACAAGGCTTCTCACTGTTTGTTGCGGCTAAAAATAACCTGATCTTGGAACACGCTATCTCACAAATGCATAACAGATGGCCGCTCCTGGTAATGGGCTCCTGTTCTCGGTCATTGCTTCTTTCTCTCAAAATAATTCCAACATTATTTAAGGAAAAAGTGTAGAGCAATATTGCGCAAGGTTTTTTTTCGAAGCTAGTGAATGAATTAAATATGTCATGGTAGTAGCCTCCTCATTTTTGAAGAAATCAGACTATGGGCTCCCTGTGGCAGGTGAAGAAAAGATAGGGATCACAGGTAACCCAATTCACGATGTTTTTTAAATGATTTCTTCGAAAATTAGAGATGCCTGCGGAGGAGGCTATCATGGTAGCATTGTTAATGTTTTCCATTTTGAAGTTTCAGCTACTTTTGAAATATCTCCTCAAATTACATACTGTAGTATTAACCTCCTCCGCAGGTATCTCTAATTTTCAAAGAAATCAGATTTTAAAAATCGTGAATTGGGTTACCTGTTCTTCAAAAATTAAAGATGCCTGCGGAGGAGGCTACTACCATGATATCTTTAATTTAGTTGTATCTCCATGTACATGTACACTGTATGGGCCCAGGTGGTTCTTATAAGGCCAACTGTAGCAAGCATGTGTATACCTTGCTGATAGGACTGACTAACTGGCTATACCTAATGTACTTACTCTCATCGCAAGTGTTACAGGAAAAGTTAACTAAAGAAGTTGTATCTCCATATACATGGACCCTGTACGGATGGTTCTTGTAACCAACTGTACCAAAAATGTGTACACGTTGCTGGTAGGACTGACTAAATGGTTATACATAATGTACTTACTCTCATCGCAAGTGTTGCAGGAGTAGTAGCAGTGCTTATACAAGTAGCTGGATCTACAAACATTCTCTGTCAGCGTCCCTTCCTTCTTTGCTTTTGGGCACGATCCAGAAGGTATATCGTAACAAAGCCTCTCTAGGGAACAACGTATAGTTAGGTCGTTCCAAGAACATGTACATATATAATAAAGGATTGTCTAAGCTAAGATTACTGGAAATTCTTCAAAATTATCCCAATGTGTGAGCTTGTATCCTCTGTTAATACAACAAAATAAATAAAGCTTTAGCCGAATTCATTTCAAAGACATTAAAACGGTAAAACCTATTTCCGCCTTTGCAATCCACATGTCCGGTCTAGTTCAGGGCCGGGTTGTTCGAAGCAAGGTTAACTTTAACCCTTGGTTAGCGCTATATCTGTAATTGTAATCTGTACACTGAGTTTAACCCCGGGTTAGCGATTTAACCCTGGGTTAGCGCTACTAACTCTGTAAAACATTTTCCATCTATTCCATGGTCGCCATTCGGTAACTAAATTACTTCACTACATTTGTTATTCTAATTAAACTGGACCACATACATGAGATGTAAAACAGATGACGTACATGCAGCTACAAAATAACTTTTATTGTTACATAGCCCACAGGCTAACCATCCTCCCATTTTGTTTATTTGTCACTGATGTTTTAATAATCCATTATTTCTCTTCTCGCTGCTTCGCAGCTCGCTGATCGCCGCTTCACGGTTCTTTCGCCGCTGCTGTTCTCTCTAGAACACCTCTGGAACCAGGGTACCTTTTCACTTGATTCTGCTGTGAATGTGTTGATTTAGCGCGCGCTCATAATACAACTCGGGTTTCCTGTGGCTCAGGTTTGTTTACATATAGCTCGGGCTTCCTGTGGCTCATCTCGCCAACTACATAAAAATACACAAGGCAGGCAACTAAATTCGTCGCCGACAAGCGAGGCGCGCGAGAATTTTGCCGAAAAACGAGAACTTCCAGGTTCCTGCTCCCTCTCTAACATTCAAAATATTGAAGAACAGTAAATGAGCTACGATTTTGGTGGTAATTCACGGCGATATCGAGTGTTACACACTCGTAAAAGCTTCCTAGAAACCGTCAAAATGGTCCAGATTTTCGGCGATTTTTTTTTCTCCCTATGATCGGGACAGATATGAGCCATCATAAGGATTTATAACGGTCATCACATTCAATTTTTTTAAATCAATCTGTCGAATGATCTCCCGTCTAGAGTCCCCAGCGAAGAAATGGACAGCTGACATATTTCCCCTAATCTCCCTCGTATGGGCTGTTTTGCAACTTGACACACCACCCCGATGAAGTAGTTTTTGGCAGCTTCCGATAAACGAACCGGAAGAAAAATATCTTGAAGACTTCGCGGGAAGTTTGTTTACAAAAATATATATGTCGCGCCACTGCTAAACTCTCGTGCTATGATTTCAGACCAAACTTTACTCCACTTTACTAGTATTACCTCAGTAAATTCAGCACAAATACAGTTTATCACATCATAAAAAAATATTTAACTAGCAAATTACCGTGTTTGTAGTGAGCTTGCTCGTTCCAAGAGTGCCAGGATCTTTGAAATTTCTAGGCGACAGTGTGAACGGAAGAAGTTCCACTTTCTTCCGATTTGAACCGAAGTCGATTTGAACCGAAGTCGATTTTGTCGAAGGCAGTACACTGACTTAATGCTGTACAATGTTTTTGCCTTCGACAAAATAGTACATGTTTCAGCGGCTCAGCCTCAGCTAGTCTCTCGCATTTTTACCACAGCCTTAGGGTTCCCTTTTTGCTTGTTTTACGGTACAAGTAGCTGATTTATACTTTAACTAGTAGTCTAACGGATTGCTTCCAAATATATGAGTATTTGAACACTTTTTGCAACGGTTTTCTAGCTAACCCTCACTCAGTTTTATGCCGGCTCACTTTTTTTTTTTTCATTTCAAACGTTAACTCAGTTCGCACAAAAGGCGCGAAAAAACTTTTGCACGCGTGCGCTACCAAATTCCCGCCTTTTATAATGAGAGCATCCGAGATCTACTCATTGTTTGGTCTCGGACCAGGTGGTGTGGGCGCTACGACCGCAAAGCATTATTTTTTCCAAAAAGTCAAGTTTTCAAGATGGCGGCGAATCAACTATGAAAGTGTCATTTTGGCGGTAAGTCAAACGCTGGTCATGAGTTTTTCTTCTACGTTTCGTCACATATTTTAACATGAATAGAAATTAGAAGTATCGGTTTATCGATTTATCTTGATCATCGAGTCATTTTGGTGGTGTTTATAGTACTTTTAGCCCTATATTTTACGGTGGAAATTATTACTTCTCAAAGTGAATGAGATTCTTAAAAGCACGCATTAGAGACTTGGAAACTTTGACAAAACCCATCGACGAATCTTCCTCTAAAGTTGGGAAATCATTCTCCAAATGTGTATGATTAAAACTGTATAAAAGCGCCTCTAAGCGCCACCTATCTTCGATCTGAATTTTTGACTTGAATTTGGGAAAATTTTGGCGATTAGGCTAAACTGCATAATACAACACCGCTGCAGTGCCACTTAAAAAGATACTTCAAAACTTAGCTAAATTCTTCATTATAATTCAGGTGTATTTAGACTCGTTCTATGAATGATTTTGGGTTGGAAAAATATTTTAATTTTTAATTTTTGGGGTTCAGTTTAGGTTTGTATGAAAATTTGAGAAAAGGAATTATACTGAGCAAAGTGGCATTGTACTGTTATTCAACTGTCACTACATGTCAGCTATTCCAAATGCACCCGTGCGTAACATGGGTATAAATAAGGGAGCACTCAATCAATCGTGGCCAGTTTGTTAAACTCTCCGCGAAAGCGAATCTATCGTCCTCATGGCTAACAACCAAGTTCCCGTTGATGTTCCGGTAGTTCTACCACCAGAAGATCCGGCTCCCGTCGAGAACGCTAATGTTGCGGAAGTTCCAGTCGCTCCTCAAGATAATCAAGAGGCTGTGCAAGGAAACGGCCAGCAAGCCCAGCCGCTTGAGGTATAAAACCTAGTTAGTTTCTTTTTATCGGCCGAGTGGCAATGTGTTTGTCTTGTTACATTTGTATGTCATTCTATAACAGTATTATACAAATTACATCGTGTAAGAACAGTTTCTAGCTCTCAGTCATTTAGTCCGGTTATTACCAACGCTGTTGAACATCTAGGTACGTTGTGTAGGTCTGGTAGTGGCCGGAACGGTGAACTACACATTTACAGTATTTTGGCAAGTTGATTTTCTCGGTTGGAGGCCGAGAGACCGCAGTTGTAGCTGCGTGGAGTTTTGGGAAAATGATTTAAAAGATATGTTCTCGGTTGGGGCCGAGAGATAGCAGTTTAGGCTGCAAGGAATTTTGTAGAAATGATTTGAAAGATATATTCTCGGTTGTGGCCGAGAGATAGCAGTGGAGGCTGCAAGGAGTTCCGTAGAAACGATTTTAAAGATATATTCTCGGTCGGGGCCGAGAGATAGCAGTGTATATATTTAATTTTTAATTTTAGGCTTGTAGATATATTTGCCTAAGAAGGCAGTACTTTGAATTACGCGCCTGTGCGTATGTTAGTATGCAGATTTATCTCTGTTTTCATAAGAGAACGGTACATTCCTTTACAGATTACCATACTAGCTAGCGTCTGTTGGCCCTGAGGGAATTCGGGCAGGGGTTTAATTGTTTGTTGTTTTGTTTTACCCTTTACAATAAGAGAGTAAAGTTACGCCTTTAACCTATTCAATGTTAATAATGGTTCGGTTTGCACTTTATCTATGCTGGTAGTGCCTGGATTTTATAATAGGTATAGTGGCAAAACATTCGGGTTGCTTGTCATTAATTATTGATTTGCACTTCTCGCAGATCGCGGATCAGGTTAAGGTTCTACAGAAAGATTTGGCAGAGCTGAAGGCTGCGCAGTTGAAAACGGGGGGAGTGCCCGCCTCGCTGCAACTAGTGCGTCAGTTGGCCTCGTCCCCAGTCAGACTCAGAGACCCGGCGATGATTTTGTCCGCCCTCCAAACCTTGGCAGATGAGGCTAGGTGTGCTAATGACCCTAAAGCGGCGGAGTACGAGGCGATACTGCGTCAAACAAGACCCATGATGTTTAGGCCTGACTTCGGAGATGTACTCATCAGATTGCTGGGATCAAAGGAAGAAACTACAGTAGCAGCGACGATTGCAAAGATGGCAAAAGGAGCATCGCAACCGTCGGCTCAACCGTTTATGCACCCGTATCGTCGGCCTGCAGGCGGCCGGGGTCAGGGCTTTCGCCAAGGGCGTGGCAGAGGGGTCTGCTTTTCATGTGGACGCCCGGGTCATTTTCAAAGGCAGTGTAATGCTAATAGATTTAACAACGCGTAACTCAACAAGATCATAAAGTTGGCACATGTAATGAGTATTAATTTGTAGTGCTTATGACAACAAGTGAGCATATTTGATAACCTGTAATAATTGCATAAGGAAATAAAGTTGAACATATTTAATGGGACGCTTTGTTGTACTCTCACAGGCTTGTCGGCGCTGATCTGTATCTAAACGCCCTCCCGGAGGAGGTACTGGTAATTTTTCGCTTAGCTCGGCTCACTCCTACACAATTTTCGCAAAGTAAAAGGGAACAGTCAGCAGACTAGGATATTTTGATTATGTAACAAAGAGAAATTATAATTATTCCTTTAGGATATTGGTTGGATTTTCCTTTTAAAGTACATTGTTGGGAATGGGGCTTTATTCATTAGCAGGGCTCAAGTAAGCCTAAGTCGTAGTATAGGTATCTACGTTAAGAAAATTGTAAGCTAGCTAGGGAATAAAGAGACTTAATTTCAAGTTAACGAAAGGTTTACGGGTCACGATTTTGTTGGTGTTTCAGGGGGGACCTTTACCATCCCCCCGCCTTTGTCGTTCCTAGGTGCGGGCGTCTAATGCCTTTTATGCCCCAATGGGGTTGCCTAGGCTCGACAATTTGGTGGGCGTATCTTTCGCACGTCTCCTGATTTAACTCTCCCTTGTCAGGGTCCACCCACCGCCAAGCGCCTTAAGATTCAAGACCCTCGGTCGTTTTATAGCCAAGGCCAGAGGAGACCGGTTGTTCGTTGGTGCGATTGGAAGGGCTTGCCCACCACAATTGTCGGGCCTAGGCCACCCCCGGCTATGGTGGCTAGGGGGGATGTTCTCGCAAAACCGAGCGAGGTAATCTTTCGTGACCCATCATCGTTTATCCCGGGAGAGCTCCACAACCACTATAGTAAATGGAAAGAAATTATCCCGCCGGGTCAGGCGAGTGAGGTTTTGGCTTTTATTCAGAATGGCGTAGATGTATGGTCATATTTGACGCATTATAAAGGAGCATTTGGTGGTCGTTCTTATGACGCTCCATATCCGCCGTCGCGTGAATTTCCAAACAGCGAATCTTGTTATAAATTCAAGGATTTTATTGATGCGGCTATCCGTGAGAGAGTGCGCACCGGATCCTTATTGTTCTGGGGATATGTGGGGCAGGTCGAGCCTCCCCACCTGGTGATGCCTATAACAATAGAACCGACAAAACCGCGTATGTGCCACGATGAAAGGTTCCTAAATCTTTGGATACGCGACCTCCCTTTCTCGCTGGATTACCTATCGGATTTGCCGCGTTACGTTGGGGAGGGCCATTACCAAACGGTCTGCGACGATAAAAGCGGTTACGATCACTTATCGCTGACTCCAAACAGTAGAACCATGTTTGGCCTACGTTGGGACGATTGTTATTTTGTGTACGCGTCCTTACCTTTTGGATGGAAAGCAAGTGCGTACGTGTATCACTCTACGGGTTTGGTGGCGACTAATTACATCCGTAGCCTTAACGTCCCTTGTAGTCAATATATTGACGACCGCCATATGGGCCAGTTAGTTACGCCTGCCACGTGCGACTGGAATGATTTCCAAAAGTCTGAAGCCGCAGCGTACATCGCAACTTCAGTGCTGACGTTTCTGGGGTACACTTTAGCCCTTCCGAAATCTACGCTAAATCCCTCGCAAAGCGTCCGGTTTTTGGGCTACCTGTGTGACTCAAAGTGCACAGCTTTCCTATTACCTGAGGACAAGAGAGAGAAGTTCCGTGAGCTGAGAGAAACGATACTAGCCCACACAGAAATAAGCCTCCGTACACTTCAACGTTTTGCAGGGAAAACAACGTCGTTTTCGATAGCCGTCCCGGCAGCGCGTCTGTATACGCGCACCGTGTTCCGCGCGATCGGAGCGCACGGGAGAAGGCCCCACAAGCCCATAAAAATCGCAGGTGACCTGAGAAAAGAGATTACCTATTGGAGATTTCTTGACAACTGGCAAGGCCTTTTACCATGGTTTAAGGAAAGGCATCAGGTGGTCAAGTTCTTCGCTGACGCTTCCAACTCTGGGTGGGGCGGAGTTGTCTTTTCCCCGGCAGGTGAGCCAGTGCACCTGCGCGATTACTGGAGTCGCGAACAGTCCGAGAAGCCTATCGTAATCAAGGAAGCTCTTGCACTGCTGAATACACTCTCCACAGCCTCTCAGTCACTCTGTAACCGGCGAGTCGATGCCCAGACGGATAGCCTTACTCTCGTCCAAGCCTGGAACAACCAGGGTGGCAAAAGTCTCGAGCTCACGGCAACGATCAAAGACATCTACGAACTGGCGCTGCGGTGCAACATTGCCCTATCTCTGTGTCACGTACCTTCTCAAGCGAACCTGGCAGATCGCCCTTCGAGGGTGTTGTGTGCAGCAGATTGTATGTTGGCCAACACATCATGGCAAGAATTGCAAACACGCTGGGGCCCTCACACTGTCGATCTCATGTCATTAGACTCCAACGTGCACACCGGTAAAGATAACAAGCCGCTCCGTCATTTCACCCCTTGGCCTACTCCTAACTCAGCCGGTGTGAACGTCTTCACCCAAGCCCTCCACACTCCAGATAATCCATACGTCTTCCCACCACTAGTGTTGGTAGGCCCGATCCTCCGGTTTTTATCCGGGACGGATTGCGCATTCACGATTGTCATCCCAGATGTGTTTCCGAGACGGTTCTGGTGGCCTCTGGTCAATGGGCGCGCCTCGGATGTTATCCGGCTGGGGTCAAAGGGTGAGGACAATATGCTTCTTTATCCTACCCGAGAGGGGGTATTTAAACCAAAGTCTCTGGAATGGGACCTTTTGGCCTTTAGATGCCAGAGCGTTTAATCCAATCCTTTTGTTTGTTTTGACTTCCTTTAGACTGTCCCGCGGGTATGGCGCCCTGCTAGGGCCTGTCGGGAATGCCGTTACCCTAATGACGACTGCGCAACATTTTGCCAACGTTGTGGTATTGCCCAAGAAGCGCTCCCGAGAGATAACTTAGAAGGCTCGGCTGCAAAGCGAATAAAACTGAGCCTGGAAACCATTGACAAGCGAATCCACGAACTCGAGGTGGCCAGAATGACATCAAAGTATGGAAGGCAAAAATCACAGCTAGAATTAGAGCTACAATTATTTTGCGCACCCTTGGCTCTTCAAAGACTCTCATGTCTTGTGGCCCGAAAGACATTGTTCGTTTCCTGGTATGGAAAGATCAAAAGGGGAGAACAAAGATCCACAGGGAGGTTTGCCAATTTTTTGGTTTGAGGACTAGGGGACTTTGCGAGTGCCCTAGCCGCCTGGCCGCGGGAACTGTTGACTCGATTATTGGTAAACTCCGTGCAATATTTAATAGCTTCGACCGATCGGGAGAATGGGATAATCGTCTGGGGTGGGGAAACCCAGCCAGCCATTTTTCCGTCAAGCAGTATCTTAAGTCAATCCAAAAGGAGCAAGCGGAGGCAAGAATTTCTCCCGAGCAGGCAACCCCGGTATTCTTCGACAAGTTTTTGAAAATTGTGAACCATTTACGTGCCCTTCTCTCGAATGGCTCCACATCGGCCATACAGAAGTACATTTACGCCCGCGATTTGGCCTTCCTTACTCTCGAGTTTTTCACTGGTCAGAGGGCTTCAGACCTAGGAAGGCTAAAAACTGTGGACATTTTACAGAATCCAGACGGTAGAAGTCTGCTTATCCACCAAAGGGTCGGTAAGACACTCAGGGGGAACGCTTCCAGGCCTTTCCCGGTCAGAAAATGCAAAAACCCCGCCATCTGCCCAGTTGGGAATCTCCAATTCTACAGGGAACTTTGTAAGGCAATGGGAATCGACCTGGGCCGGGGCTTCCTTTTCCGCGCAACTACCAAAAAGAATTTGGTATCCAGCTCTCCAATTTTGGCGTCGGCGGCCCAGGCTAGGCTACGTACATACCTGACCTGCCTCGGCATCCACGAAAACGAGTCCATCCACGGGTTTCGTGGTGGCACAGCAATCCTCCTAAGTCTCCTGGGTGCTTCTAAAGGGGACATCGCTGGACATATGGGTTGGTGTTCTACCTTTATGGTGGACCATTACACGCAGGCCGACAAGGTTCTAGCTGCTGATCAAGCAGTCACGGACACATCAGAGAGACTTAGCAATAGCTTGTTGCCACAGGGAGGCAAGATAGCCGCAGAGACCCTAGAACACGTTCATTTTTAAAACACGATTTTCAAAACTTTGAAAATTGGCAAGGACATTGTCTTTACTGATATATTTTGCCGGTGATCAGGCAAAGAATACCTTAGTTATAGGGCATGTTGCCATTCCATGAAAATTTTGGTCATAAACATTGGCGAATTGATAATTAATAAACACACACACCAAGACAGCCTTTAGAATCAACTAGTACTTTATTGACTACATCATCGTGGAAGGTCAATATGTAATGGTTCACATGAAAGTCCTTACTGCACGTTTATTTTCCTAGTGAAACTTCACTCCAACGTTACACTGTTCTGCCAGAAATATGGAAGGCAGTTTTTAAAACACTAAGATCAACTGAAAAAGTACTCTGGAAATTCCGGAGTACTTTCTAGGCAAGATTTGTTACCACCCTGAGATCAACTGAAAAAGTACTCAGGAAATTCCGGAGTACTTTCTAGGCAAGATTTGTTACCGGTCTCAGATCAACTGAAAAAGTACTCAGGAAATTCCGGAGTACTTTATAGGCAAGATTTGTTACCATCCTGAGATCAACTGAAAAAGTACTCAGGAAATTCCGGAGTACTTTCTAGGCAAGATTTGTTTCCACGCTGCGATCAACTGAAAAAGTACTCAGGAAATTCCGGAGTACTTTCTAGGCAAGATTTGTTTCCACCCTGAGATCAACTGAAAAAGTACTCAGGAAATTCCGGAGTACTTTCTAGGCAAGATTTGTTTCCACGCTGCGATCAACTGAAAAAGTACTCAGGAAATTCCGGAGTACTTTCTAGGCAAGATTTGTTTCCACGCTGAGATCAACTGAAAAAGTACTCAGGAAATTCCGGAGTACTTTCTAGGCAAGATTTGTTTCCACCCTGAGATCAACTGAAAAAGTACTCAGGAAATTCCGGAGTACTTTCTAGGCAAGATTTTTTACCACCCTGAGATCAACTGAAAAAGTACTCAGGAAATTCCGGAGTACTTTCTAGGCAAGATTTGTTACCGGTCTCAGATCAACTGAAAAAGTACTCAGGAAATCCCGGAGTACTTTCTAGGCAATATTTGTTACCACTCTGAGATCAATTGAAAAAGTACTCAGAAAATTCCTGAGTACTTTCTAAGCATGATTTAATTCCATTCTGAGATCAACTGAAAATAAAATTACAAGGACCTCTCTAGAAACGTTTCTTACACTCTGGAACTCATTCAGTATTCCGCACATATATGTGGTATAAGGCTTAAATTGATAAACAATGTCCATGACCTCAAAATGCAGAGCCACGACCACTGACAAAAGTACTGCTCTAAGCTGTAAGCAAAGTTTATGGCTCTTGCAGCCAAAAGTTTGATGTTTGACACAAATAATCCAAACTTGTTTATTTTCCAATCATTAGCTTAAAATAATATGGGCCAAAATCCTAATTTCTATGAATCCTCCATGATGTAATGCCTTATTCCACTACTTTTCCAGACTTACAGGAAAGCAATTTTCAAATTTAATGACTTTCCATGACTGTGTGAATCTTGTCATTGTGTTATTGAATCCATCAACATGTGGTTCCATTTACTTACAAAGGCCGCGTTCACTAATATTAACATTTCCATAACAACTAACAGCCGCCATGAACAAGCTAATGTAGTAGGTAAATAAAAAATAAATTTGCCCACACAATGCGGGCCATCACTGAAGTGTACCTCCAAAATACCAATTAGGCTGGCTAAGAAATAAACTTATTATATTTTGCTCGTAATTACAAAACTCTCCATAATTTTTTTTGGAGCCACACAATACTGTACGACTAGGTGTATTACCTCGATCATGTTAGCAGCAGCCAAGTTTTACTGATCTTAGCAAAGCAGAACGCCAGCAAACTATAAGTAATATTTTGGAAGTTTGGAAACAACCGATAATACATTGTATATGAGCATTCTTCTTAAACTAATGCTTGGCCGCCTTGTAAAGCAAGACCAACAGTCTATTATATTCAATAATTGTTGGTTAATCGACTCCTTAAAGGAAGCTGTCAAACCCTAAAAGCAGAGATGTATTGTGCATCTATGAAGAGAAAATTAGTTTTCATGTTCGATTGTCCGCAGATATATATTTTATTTTCTTCTTAAATTAACTAATGTTATTCACTTTTTCAAAACCTAATGGAGGCTGCACTTTAGCATACCCGTCCACTCCACGTTGTCATAGAATCACTGCCACCGCGGTCGTAGTCACGCTTGCAGTTATTTTCACGGGGTATTTTTCGTATTCATCGACTTCAGACCGATGACGACCACGGTGGCAGTTAATTTTAGGTAATATGTCTTCAAAAGTGGCCGGGTATTCTATTAAGTTGCTAAATCTATTCAATTTAGAAACTCGAGTACTTGATAACGGAAAGGAAGGTTAATTACTCGCCTCAAACATTTCAGCCGTGATCCCATAGCATTGTTGCTGCCGCCCGCCTTCCCGGCCTTAAATTTTGAAGTATAACATTTTCGAACTTGGTGATTATTATCTAACTAATTCACTGGCGTTTCGGGTGCCAAGTGAACCTAGACTTCACACATTCTTTGATTTGTAGACTGCTAGCAGCTTTTCCTGTGTTTACGTTTTTCCTGGCAGTGCAACCAAATGACTTCTGAGAATCGATTTACAGAAGTGACCACGTGAAATCTGGCAGTCTGAGTACATGAGCGAGAAATGTATAACTCAAAGTGCAATTACTGGTATACTTTTCTACCTTTGGAAAGCTTGTCCTCTGCCTTGTTGGATGTACTTTTACACAGTCTTGTGATGCATCAAGGGGATGCATCAAACAGTTATGAGACTGCTCTGATTGTTCGGCTCCACTCAGTCATTTTGAGTGGAATGTCCATCCATTAATGATCGACTCCTTCAATCTTCATGTGAAGTAGTGTCGTCTGTTACAGTACGTTTGGAATCTCCGATATAAAGATCTGTGGTCCTATAATGTTCTCGTTTTTCGTGTTGTTGGATCAATGATCAAAGGAAATTGTGTATTCTTGTTCTCTGCATATCCATGGTGTTTCTGGAGATCATAGGTAGCCAGCTAACTGTCCGTGGATAGAAATTGAATATCCCCACAACTTGACGTGTCAAGATAAGTGTCAACTTTAACCAATCGGATCACGGACTGATCTTATGATTCTGAAAATTTGAATACCAGTAGCACAAACCGTATTTATAATTAATTAACCGTCATTTTGGCATGGCGTACGAGGATATAAAAGTATATGGCGCTCTAGTTCCTCATAGGAATGCCTTGGGATTACACGCATGTCGAAGGTAAGAATTCGTAGCTTTTGTTTTGACATTGAAAAACAATATTCGTGCAAATTACTAATAAGAAAGCGCGTGTAGTGTGATTTATAGATCAAGATTACTTTCACTTTCCGCGACGATCGAGTGATCAAGCTCTCAAAACCAAACTAAGCAAAATCAAAGCAAAGTCAACTCACAAGATATTTGGAGCACCGATTACCTACGATTATAAGTACTAAGTACGTGCAGCTATTATAGTATGGTTCTGAAAATAGCAGTCAATCAAGGTTTATTGAACTGAAGAAATTTATTCAATTTAATCTCAGTGCCGAATATTTGCCTGCTAACCTCTTGTGTTTACCGACTTTGGTTAAACTACAACTTAAACGCTCAGGCTCCAAAGTAGTGCAGTGATGTGTTAAAGAAAGCTTTAGCATTTAATAATATATCGGCATATAATTCACCGTGTAAGCGTAGGTTCCAAATTGCGTAAATCCGCCATTGACAAATCCAGGAACTGTCAACAAGCATGCCACAAATAAATGTCATTCAAATTCGGACTTTTCTTTTTTTTTGTTATTGAACAGCAGGCGAATAACATTTTTATGTTGTGCTGTTGTTAGTTTCGAATGCAGACTCGCCCACAAACTTGCTCCATTTATTCCGATGTCCCGGGAAAGTTGCACTACCGGTGCAAATTTCCTAGACATTTTGCCTAGGAAATTTCACCCCCATAGCAATAAAAATTGCACTCCCCGTGTCTTGCGTTTTCTTACTTTAAGGTGGTTTGAATTGAGCGCCGACGGTTTACGTATAAACATACTCACGGTTTCTTAGTCCCTTGAGTAATTTTTTTAATAAGAGATATTGTAGTTGAGTCTACGAATAGCAGTTTCAGCGGTATTGACCCGAACGCCTCACTTCAATGTAATGAAGCGCCATTGAAACCATCATTCTTACACGACACCAACACCCTCCTAAACAAGCACGACTAATTTAGATACACAGTTTGAATAGCGCTTCATTACATTGAAGTGAGGCGTTTGGGTCAATACCGCTGAAACTGCTATTCGTAGACTCAACTACAATATCTCCTATTGTTTTCCTTTGTAAGCAGTTGACGCTCTAAACGCTAGAGCGTGAACAGCGGGCCACTGAATAGCCCAATTAATTGAAAGACTGCCGCAAATTACCGACCCGATTAATTTGAAAGGCGGAAATCTTGAAAACAATGTTTATAATCTGTTTCAGATGACAAACTCATTAAATCAAAACTCTATTTTAAAATCGAATGTTGCGATACAAATCATTAGTTAAATCCAAACAATTTCGTAGTTAAGTTTCAAATATTACTACTTCCAGCTTTTTTTGCCACGCTATATTTATCTTCCCCGCCAACGCCGATCAATACTAGTTATTTTTTTTTAAGAACTAAAGTTAGATTAATGTGTGTAAATTAATCGATGTGTACGATACTGGTATAAGATTCGGTGTCTGGCTAATGCCCATTCATGTTTCTTTTATAGCGGCATACTGATTCAACTCGAGAAAATTTATCTCGAGTTCTGTGAGTTGTCAATTGTCATGGCATTTCCTATTTAATCAAAACAGCATCTCATTTATGTTGCGATATTGGTATCAGTTTCGCTTGCCTCAAACAGCCCGATAATATTTTTAATGGTCGCACGAGCGCTTTTATTACATGTGTTGTTCTTTCATAAGTAACGAATTTTGACCTCTTATGAAATAGCCTTATAGCCGCCTTACATTGCTTCAACACTAAACGAGAGCTCTGTCTCTTTTAATCTCATAATCCCACTCTATCACTATTGATGCCTCACATTAATGTACAAACGAATATTTTCTTTTCAGAGAATTGTTGCTGTAGAGCAGAGATGAAAGAGAATAAAAACTAGATAGCTTATATCAGGAAGGCAGGAAGAAGAACATTTCAAATACCATTTGATAAAGCACGATAAATTTTGTACATATAGAGCAGCTTTGATAGCTGTTTTTATTGTAAAAGAGTCAAATTGTTGGAAATTAAAGCAGGATCTAGTTAATATGTTATGGGTATTTTTTTAGTTTTACCTCAGTCAGGTCGCTTGAAAAAGAATCTGTACAGTAGTTTTAATTAGACACTTTAAAAGAGTACCTCAAATGATAAGTCAAAATGGTCCAGTTTACATGTTCCAAATATTTCGAAATAGGTATCCTTGTATCACTTAAAAATTCGGAGACTGAAACTTTGAAGAAGCACTTGCAGCTTCTACTTAACAAGTAGATTAGGGTTTTCTTTGGTCTGTACTCTGATAAATATATACAGTGAAGCTGTAGAGCCCTGTAAAACCCTGTTCTACTTGCTAATACATGTAGATTGTTTCAAGGTGAAGCAACACAATGTCATAATTAGATACTTTTAGCATACATACATTTTTGATGAAGCTAAAGTTGATTTGGTTTTTCTTAGTCGTTTTTAAATGTATGAATGAAAACGAACAATGTTATCCATATTTATTAATAGCATGCATGCTTTAAAGTTCAGCTTTCTACACATGTTCAGATTTTAGCCTCTTGCTCTCCTGTTGTGCATAGTTGAGTACTGTCGTCAGGTAACGACGTTTTGTTATTGCTGCGATTATTAATACAAGTCGGTAACAATTAATGATATGAGTTAGCATTTATATTGTGGTAATACATCTTGCCTAGAAAGTACTCCGGAATTTCCTGACTACTTTTCAGTTGATCTCAGAATGGTAGCAAATCTTGCCTAGAAAGTACTCCGGAATTTCCTGAGTACGTTTTCAGTTGATCTCAGAGTGGTAACAAATCTTGCCTAGAAAGTACCTCGGAATTTCCTGAGTACTTTTTTCAGTTGATCTCAGAATGGTATTAAATCTTGCCTAGAAAGTACTCCGGAATTTCCTGAGTACTTTTTCATTTGATCTCAGCGTGGAAACAAATCTTGCCTAGAAAGTACTCCGGAATTTCCTGAGTACTTTTTCAGTTGATCTCAGAATGGTATTAAATCTTGCCTAGAAAGTACTCCGGAATTTCCTGAGTACTTTTTCATTTGATCTCAGAATGGTATTAAATCTTGACTAGAAAGTACTCCGGAATTTCCTGAGTACTTTTTCATTTGATCTCAGCGTGGAAACAAATCTTGCCTAGAAAGTACTCCGGAATTTCCTGAGTACTTTTTCGGTTGATCTCAGAATGGTATTAAATCTTGCCTAGAAAGTACTCCGGAATTTCCTGAGTACTTTTTCATTTGATCTCAGCGTGGAAACAAATCTTGCCTAGAAAGTACTCCGGAATTTCCTGAGTACTTTTTCGGTTGATCTCAGAATGGTATTAAATCTTGCCTAGAAAGTACTCCGGAATTTCCTGAGTACTTTTTCATTTGATCTCAGCGTGGAAACAAATCTTGCCTAGAAAGTACTCCGGAATTTCCTGAGTACGTTTTCAGTTGATCTGTGCGTCCTACAAATCTTGACTGCAATGTACCAAGAACATTCTTAAGCACTATTTCAGAAAATGTATTTTGAAATTTCAGTAATGTTTTGTTATTATCTGGGTTTCTTTTACTTCCAAGGTCAAATTCATCTGAAACAACAATATTGTTTTGACTCGATCCAGAAAGTAAGGCAATTTTTTCTGGCAAACATGAATATTTTGACCTATTTTTCTAACTTTTGAAAATCGTGTTTTAAAAATGAACGTGTTCTAGGTGCTAGGTTTCGTAAACTGAACAACGTAGTGGGCTTTAAGCCTTTTTTCACAGCTTAGTTCTATCTATGGGTTACCGTTTGCATGCTCGACAGGATGATCTCTTCCATTTTGGAAGGAAGTTATGGGTAGGGGATTTGAGTTACGGGTAAGGTGGATAGGGAAATTACCCATATTGTGGGATACTTTCAGTTGGGGTCTAAGGGGCCCGGCCCCTGACATAGGACTCGCTTTGCCCGTAACTAACCCGTATGCCCATGTGGAGTAGGATGCAGTTGGAATAGATTACTATTACATCAATTTTTATTCATTTAATTATTTTAACAGATGACGGAATAATTACCAGCCCAGCAAGAGAGGTCACGGTGGTGCTACATGAGATACCCCTGGAAAGCCAGCTCAAAAATCTTGAGGTCGGCTAGTGCAACAAAATGAGAGGAAAGCAAGAGCTATTCTCAACTTTTTTAAGCAAATAATTTATTTTCAAAATACCTTTCTTATGCAGTTACCGTAAATCCTCTGTTTAGCCCCCCCTCTCTTTTAAGCCCCTCTCTTCTAATAAGCCCCCCTTTTTGAAGACAAAATTAATTAAGCCCCCCCCCCCCCAAAAAAAAAAAGTCAGTATTACTGCAGTAGTTGCGTTACTCCATTCTTGAATGTAATTAAACCTTATGAAGGTACCATACTATTTAAACAATATTTTATTCTTGAACTTTCGCTCCTTGACGGTTAATGTCATATGTTTTAGTTTTCCCGCCTTGTGTCCCAGTTCCTTGTGGAGAATAAAAGGGAATTTTACACTGGTCTCTACTGAACATTGGCTCTTCCATTGACATAAGCCCCCCCCTCTCTCTAATAAGCCCTCCCAGGCCGATCAGGGGGATAAGTTGGGGAATAAAAGGGGATTGAATGTAAGTTTTGCCCCTGGGTAGGGGAAAATGCTTGACTTTGTTTGAAGTTCCAAGATAAGCGAGGGGGAATTTGTAAGATTATAATCTCACATAAGAGGGATTTTCTGTTTAAGGAAAATGGGACCCAGGGGACTTTGACTAATAACATTTCCCCACCCCTGGGGAAAATCATGAAGTTTGTTCCACCCTTTTTGCAATCCTCTTGATCATCCTGGGGTCTACTCCTGGGGGAAGCTGCTGATAAGTGCATTATTTGATTCTGTGCACCTACATTACAGTCATGTGGAAATATTTAAATTATCTAATTTAATATAAATGGCAACAATAAAAAAAAAAATTACATGTACAATGTATGTACCGTAATTATTTCATAGGACAAATCAACCTGAATTATACAAAAGCTACTTAATGCTTAAATGCTGGGGCATAGGGAGGCCCTTAAAATTGGGAAAAACTGAAGGGGGGGGGAAGATGAATTCTGAGACATTTTCATTGACGACTTCTGTCTTCTCTTCATAACTTATATTAATGATCTCCCCTCTTGTGATCTATTCTCAGAAGTAAGAATGTATGCTGATGATACCAGCCTTACAGTAGCTGATGCAGACCCAAATGTTCTAGAGCAACAAATGAACCATGACTTGAATAAGGTGCACATATGGTTAAAGGCAAATAAACTTAGTTTAAATATAGTAAAAACTAAGTTAACTTTATGATACTAAGTTGCAAGTCTGCATAAAATAAGACACCTTGAAAATAATTTCATAATCAAAGTTGATCACAAACCCTTAGAGAGAACAAACTTACAAATATCTTGGAGTTAGATTGATGAGTCCCTAACATGGAAACAACAGGTGGATAACATTTCTAAGAAAATTTTAGGAGGGATTGGAGCTTTAAAACGAGTTAGAAGCCGTGTACCATTTGAAACTTTAAATACTATGTACAATTCCCTCGTACTACCATATCTCGATTACTGACAGTGCAGTATGGGAAACCTCATGTGGTAAAGAGCTATTGGATCACCTTCAAAAGCTCCAAAATAGAGCTGCCAGAGTGATTACCTTTTCTAATTATGATGAACCGTCATCTGGGCTACTCGATGAGCTTAAATGGGACAATGTTGAGAACGGAAGATGCAAACAACTTGCAACTTTAATGTTTAAAACATTAAATGGGACTTCACCAGACTATTTGCATAAACTATTTGCAAATTCAAAAACTGTACACTGTCTCCCATAGTTTAAGAAATTCAGCACATAATATTTTCATAAAACATCCACAGATTAAAGCTGGTAAACACAGCTTTCAGTATCAGGGGGCCATTCTCTGGAATAGTTTACCAGCTGCAGCCAAAAACCAGCCAGACCTATACAATTTTAAGAGGTACTTAGGTCAACTGTAAATAAATTTAATGATTATATTAATTAGCGATTAGAACATTTTAATATCTTAGTTTTAGCTTTTTACTCATTATCGTAATTTTTACCTTTATACATGGCTCCCTTGGAGAGCATGTAACATGAAGAGACTCCGTGTTTAAATAAAAACTATGTATGTACATGTATGTTTGTCTCTCTCTTCTGAAACTGGGCAGAGGGGGGGGGGGGGGGGATGGGGGGTGGGGGCAACTGCCCCTCTCCCTCCCGACACCACTGCTTAAATGTATTATTGAACAGGACTATAGCTAATGTGAATCTTGTTCTTAGCCAGCACAAGGAGCTCCACTGTCCCCCTCTCCCTCCCTTGCACTGCTACACAGGCTATATATATATTCTGTAATAATTATTTGTCTCGGTAGAATTATATGCTGGTTTAGTATCCCATCTATATAATTATGCACAAGTAGCTGGAATGTCACTCTCTTCTGTTCCTGTATCAAAAGAAACAAAAGCCAAATGTTATAAAGGGTAGGCTCATCAGAAACCATTGACATTGTACACTGCTTATGTACCGATGAAATAGAAACTTGTGTGATTATCCTTGAAATATCAAATCAGTTAGGAGGGGAAGTCTGAGCATTAACTGGGTCTCATCTCCTAGTCAAAGATGAAGTGTTGGCTTATCTTTCGAAATATAAAAGTTTATAATAAATTTATAAACAATATAAACAAAGTCAAAGGCTGACAAAATGAACGCTCCTATTAATTTAGTACCACTTCAAGTGAGTACTACATGTACACCGAACTAATTGCAAGCTTCGACTCAATATTTTGAGCCTTGATTTATGCAAGTAAAAGGGCGAAGGAAAAAACTAAACTCACCTGTTAAAAGCTGGCAAAAGTATTCAACTCTCATTCATAATGGCGTTTCGTGGAGCTGGAGACTGTCGCTTTTTTCCCTTTGAATTGCTCTGTGGCGCTTTTCACACAATTTTTGATAAACTGTAGGAGGTAATTCATCCCAGTGAGGGAACAACTTTCTTTTTAATACCCGAACAAAACGCTCTTCGCCGATCGAACCGATTCAAACAGCTCTCTCAGAGGTGTTCGCTCGACGGCAGCTTGTGCGAAATGAGCCGATTTTGTTAAATGGACCAACGTGCTTTGCGATCGTAGCGCCCACACCACCTGGTCTCGGACGAACTTCTGGGCCGCTTTCTACACTTAACGGCGCTGTGCACCTGCTAAACGGTTTAGCAGGATTTGTTTCTTTGCCTTCGACAAACGACGAGGAAATGTTGGACATTTGCTGGAACTGTTAGACAAGGTTTAAAGTGATGGACGGACTAAACACTTCAGTTGGCTTTGGACTTCGTCTTCGGTTCGCGAATTCGCTTCAACTTCTCAATGTTTGTGCCAATTTGTGGTGGGAAAATCGACTACTTCAAATCGGCAGAAAGTGGAACTTCTTCTTCTTCACACTCTCGCCTAGAAATTTCAAAGATCCTGGTACTCTTGGAATGAGCAAGCTCGCTACAAACACGGTAATTTGCTAGTTAAATATTTTTTTATTATGTGATAAACTGTATTTGTGCTGAATTTTATACTGATGGTAATACTAGTAGAGTGGAGTAAAGTTTGGTTTGAAATCATAGTACGAGAGTTTAGCAGTCGTGCGACATATATATTTTCGTAAACAAACTTCCCGCGAAGTCTTCAAGATATTTTTCTTCCGGTTCGTTTATCGGAAGCTGCCAAAAACTACTTCATCGGGGTGGTGTGTCAAGTTGCAAAACAGCCCATACGAGGGAGATTAGGGGAAATATGTCAGCTGTCCATTTCTTCGCTGGGGACTCTAGACGGGAGATCATTCGACAGATTGATTTAAAAAAATTGAATGTGATGACCGTTATAAATCCTTATGATGGCTCAAGGAGGATTGGAAGGCCTTCCCATGAACACTTGCGCTTGAAAATTGTCTAGAAGAAGAGAAACTCGAAGTTTCTCGCGAGTTTTGTCATTTCCAACTAAATTTTTCCTTGAAGTTTTTTAACTCTAGAAACTAGAGATGGATTCAACAAAGTCAGAAATATACTTTCTAACTTTACTACTTGCTAAACATCTTCAATTTTTGAACTTTTCAAACAATCTGAGCATATTTATCGGACTCTTTTCTCGAGAGGTTGTTTGGGAGAAATTTCCCGCGAACTCAAGACGTAAATCTTACCCTGAAAGAAATTAACTACAAACCTTTTAGACAACTAACCTTACCTGGAAATTAGCATGAGCAGTGACATAAATAAATTAAGTGTCTAATTTGTGCAAAGGGCTCCAAAGGGCTCCAGGTTTAAGAGGTTTACAAAGCCGTCGAAAATGCGTATTGTTTACGGTGTTTCGATACCATTCACAAAATGTCGCGCTCACTAGATATACAGTACTCACGCCGATCTTTCGTGAAGCATTTCGCGAAACAGTACGAGTGGTGTTTATTGTTAATTATACCCCAAAAACAGACGATTCTTTGTTAATCATTTTACTTAAAAACAATTATGATTACCTGAAAAGATAAAGGGCAGAAATAAGTAATTACTTTGGTTTATTCAGTCACGCGCTCGTACAAAAGCAGCTTTGAGCGCGCGCTCCTTGTTCGAAAATGGCGTGATCAGATTGCGTCAGAAGCGCGCGCCAACCTCTAAAATTGAATACTTTTCACTCAAATCACAGGTAATTCTCGGCATATTTTCCCATTTTTCGTAGGCTTTCATTGTAAAATAATGGCCAGAAATACGGGGAAGTCAAAGCTAGCCTAAACATACGTCAAAATCACAGGAAAAACTTTGGTTTTGAGATGCTTTGTGAATATTTGTGCTACTGAGGTCCGATCTCCACGAAATTCAACGCAGAATGAATTGCTCACGTCACCGGGAAAATTGATAATATAGTTGCTACGCAAAGGATTGTGGGAAGGCCTTCCAATCCTCCTTGTGATGGCTCATATCTGTCCCGATCATAGGGAGAAAAAAAAATCGCCGAAAATCTGGACCATTTTGACGGTTTCTAGGAAGCTTTTACGAGTGTGTAACACTCGATATCGCCGTGAATTACCACCAAAATCGTAGCTCATTTACTGTTCTTCAATATTTTGAATGTTAAAGAGGGAGCAGGAACCTGGAAGTTCTCGTTTTTCGGCAAAATTCTCGCGCGCCTCGCTTGGCGGCCATGAATTTAGTTGCCTGCCTTGTGTATTTTTATGCAGTTGGCGAGATGAGCCACAGGAAGCCCGAGCTATATGTAAACAAACCTGAGCCACAGGAAACCCGAGCTGTATTATGAGCGCGCGCTAAATCAACACATTCACAGCAGAATCAAGTCAAAAGGTACCCTGGTTCCAGAGGTTTTCTAGAGAGAACAGCAGCGGCGAAAGAGACGTGAAGCGGCGATCAGCGAGCTGCGAAGCAGCGAGAAGAGAAATAATGAATTATTAAAACATCAGTGACAAATACACAAAATGGGAGGATGGTTAGCCTGTGCACACTTTTTTAGTAAATAATTTTATAACTTAGTAAACTCACAGTGAATTACAATTAAGAAAACTTCAACCTGTTAAAGTCTTAGGCTTAGCTTTTAAGTAGTTTTCTTATTTTTTGACGAAACAGTTCACATATAGATACTTTTAAGCAGAAATTTTAAAATTACGGGTATGTGCCTGTTGTTTCATTTCAGTTTTCGCGGGAAACTGGGGGCGGCCGCGCACCGACAAGAAATAGCAAATATGCATGCGCGTAACGTTTTGCCGCGGTGTGGCCTGTGCATAGCCATACGTATTCCAGACACAACGCACGCTCTCATTGGCTGATTCAGGGTCACGTGATTGTCATCAAAATCCAATGTATCCCGCGTGGGCAACAATTCTTCAATCGTTGCCCGCCACGTGATCACATCGTGACAGAAGATGGTGTGATGTGTCGTGCGCGCCACTGGCTACTGAGCTAAAGGAGGGAAATATTTGTTTACCAAAACGTCTAGATTTTCATCAAAAGCTGACCATTTTTCGTCGAAAGAAGGCGGAAAGCGTTCATAATGAAACCAGCTACAAAGAGACAATTTACATCTTTATCAAGCGCGCGATAGAGAAATTGTTAGCTAAAAAAGGATGCAAGAAAGACCGCACAAAACGATACTAAAAATGGCAGCGTTTTGTGTTGAAAAACAGCTTCCCGAAGAAAAGACGACAAACCTCGCTCGTATCAAGTAGGTCCTGTATTTATGCACAACTTTGCCTCTAGTAAAACTTATGTCTATAACAAATCACTTAATGACTGTCCCCTCGGGAACCAGTGAGTTTTTTGTTTCCCTCGAGGCCAGTTTAATGCGTTTTGATATTATATATTTGAACATGACAAGTTTGAAGTCAAATTACTGGACACGCTGGAACCTTCTTCAAACGTATTATACACTACAACTCAGTGGCGGATCCAGGGGGCTTAGGGGTCCCCCCCCCCTATGATTCGCTCAACCACCCCCTCCCCTTTCACAAAATCCTGAATCTCCAAATGACTACAATACGAATCACTCTTAAAGAAGACAACACTTCTTAACATTGGACTTTGGGTATTTAAATATGAACAAGTGACTTATAGTTGGCCAAGTTTAAGTTTATTCAGGATTAACGGAATCATTAGTTTAATTGGCTATGGTGTGGAATACTGATTGCTGATTACGCAGTGCTTTATATGGAATGAGTATATTCCAAGATTGAAGCAAGACACCATTAACCTAGAGAACTGACGACAACCCTCGGTTACAATTCAATCAATGGAAGTCAGTCTCATACAACAGAAACAATATAATTGAGTGCTAAAAAAGAGAGGAAAGATTGTACCCAACGTGTTAAAGCGTGTGGTAAACAAGGTACTTACTCGCACAGTTATTTCGATCGTTATTTCTTGCTATCTTTCCATCTGGACAGCATCTTTTACCCTGCTTGATACATTCTGGATGAAAGGAATGAACGAAGAGGAACTTTTAATTATCATTTGCAGGACAGATAACGTACATCACGCAACTAATGACAACCTACCGTTAGTCTCCTTCCCAGCATCAAGGTCTGCGAGAAAGCGAAGATTTTCTATGAAATAAACATGAGGATTACATTGTAATTCATGGGACTGTGTGCAGTAACCCATGAAACAGGTGTTACGTGTTATGTCCACATGGTAGTAAGTAGCGACGAGGGGAGAACATTTGAAGAACGTTTCCACAGTAGGATACTCCTTGGCACCAAAACATTACTCAGCCTGGAACTATTATTACAAATACCTTACTACACTTGCAAAATTAATCCTCATTTTAATTTCAACATTAATTTTAATTATTCCTTGCCTCGCGATTCCCAAGTGGCAGAACCCGTGCGGAAATTCAAAACAAACCCATTGAATAAATTAGCGAACATGAGGGGTTTTCCAAGCATTTAGATTTTATAAGTCTCGCACAAGCTGAAGTTTACAGCCTTTATTTCTCAAAAGCGTATGGTCAAAGCGCGCTGAAACTCGGTAAGGTACTTTAAAATATGCTACTGTAAGTCATATTAGGAACTTAAGAAAAACAAATGAGTGAATTTTTTTGACGCCGAAAGAATACAAATTTCTCGATTTTCGCAAATATTCAGCAATAACCTATCTTACTTCGTTCGCCGCATAACGTTAGTTGCAGTTTTCCGATCTTCTTGCCTTTGGGACAGAAGTTTCAAGTGGTATTGAACTTCCATATGGTATGTACGATTTAATTAGTACCGTAATATTTCTCCGGCAGTTGAACCAGATGCCTGAGCATAATAGTTTAAGGTTAAAATTGATCAGCCGTTTGCTGAGAAACTTGTATGGTGCCGATTAACCCGAGACTTGCCTGTCACAGACCTTGGAGGTTGTGCACTCGTTAAAAGTAAAATGGAACAAATCCATCTTTTGGGTTTTGAAATATATACGCTCTTTCCTAAAAAACAACGTTTCGGAAAATCGCTTATATCTTCAGCAATTCTTTGTTAATCACTTTCTAATTGTACTTTTTATAAAATTCGAGGATTCGTTATTAAAAGTTCGAAAAATCTCAGAAATCGGATAATGTTTAGCTATTCAAAAACGCGATTTAAAAAGACCCCCGTTGCCAAAATAAATAGCCGCGGGCCACCTTAAGATCAAGATACTGGCAACACATACATTCAGACTTTTGCGAGAAGTTAAAAAATAATTACACATCATAACGACTGCAAATGGTAGATTAACGTGGAGAAGCTTACCATCAAATATCTCAGACAGCGAAGCACCAGCGAGGCACAACAGAACGGCGACTGTAAACTTCATGATGAGACTCGTCTGGTAGAAGGTTCCTCAGTGATGTTACTTGGACGGATGTGCTCTTTTTATAACGTTAGTTTCTCATTAAAACACTAAAGTAAAATTATCTCTGGACATTATGTCTGTGGAACTTTGAGTACCATTTTTCCTTATGAATGGTAAAGTAAATTATTAATTATTGTAAATTATTAAGGTGTTAAACTTGATTATTCTTTCGACTCATTAAGAAAAGCTGTTCATATTAAATGCAAAATAATACGAAGATACTTTAGACACTGAGTCCGTTATACATACGTTCATGTATGTAGAGATGGTCCTTTATAAGAACCAAGACTGGTTCACATTGAATGTAAAAGGTTTCTGTGAAGAACATTAACTAAACTTTAATGTTCCTGAATTCGTCTTCACAGTTCTCTAAATGTTTGACAACTGTTCGAAAAATACTTAGTGTTATCAACCAGGCGTTGTTAAAGTATATGCTAAGCGGTAATTAAGCGGCCTGCATCTGTGAGATGGAAAATAAAGTTGTGTCCTTTATTTAGGATATCAGTAGTGCAATAATGAAACCGAGAGATTCCATAGAAAGTAATTTAGGTAAATTTTATAATATATCTGAGAGATGTCCCATAAAGGCTGTTACTTAAGTCCTACATCAACAAAGTACTCACGCTAACTTGATCTTTTGTAGATAGTTTTCGTTATTAATGACAAAGTAAATTAATTATTTAGGTGTTGTATTTTATGTCTTTCAATTCATCAAGAAATGTCTTGTAAGTTATATGATTAATAGTACTATATTGAAATTAAGACAGTCCTTCAGTGGTTCCATTGATCAAAGGCAAAGGTCCCGTGAAGGAACATAACTTTAGTTTTTAAGTTTGTGAATTCTTCGTCATAGTTCTCTAAATGTAAGTTTGACTGTTGGAAAAATATTTGATCAACCAGACGTTGTTTAAGTATATGCTAAGCGGGAAGCGACCTGCGCCTATTGCTTGACTTCCGTTAAGTGCTTATGTGCCGAGATGGAAAATAAAGTTGTCCTTTATTTACGGGATAACCGAGTGGTGCCATAATGAACCCGAAGTCATCATTTTAATGCAGGTAAATAATATATCCGAGATGTGTTCCAAAATAGTACTTAGTCCTACTTCAACAGTGCTAACTTGATCTTCCCTTTGCCAAGCTTGTTATAAATGGAACAGGTGTCCAGACAAAATAACCAGACATTAATAAAGCATTTCTCGGATGAAGAAAGCTAATTATCAGCTGGTTATGTCTCGAAAACAAATTATAAATTCGACTGATGATTGCGCAACGAACGGTTGCAAATAGACCACACATTTCAATGTGTTTACGGTCGAAATAAAGCACGCGGGATGTTGGGAGAACACAAGAAATGCTTGAAAATCACAAGCCGAAGTGCTTTATTTCGCCCGTAAACACATTGAAATCGGTGTGAGCTATTGCTTTTATGATATAACTACGACACAACACAAGCAGGCGTGCCGATTTCTATGGTTTACCGGCACTTTTGAGTGTATAAGCCAATCAGAGCGCTGGTACTATCTGGGCTATATTATAAATGGCAATAAATTACGGATTGAGAATCGTTGGCCCACGTGGTTGATCAAGACTAACAAGGCAACGTGTTTGCTCACCATATCATGCTTACAATAAATACAAATAATCGTTTTACTCTAGTCTATCTCTGTTTAAAATGGCAAACGGAAACGAGTGATAAAATACAGCTAGTGAGCTCGTTTTCTTGGATTGATAAAGTTTCGCATTATTTGTTTCTTCGACATTCGACAGCGTGAGCATTGTAGCCTGTGTTACCTGTGTACATACCATTTTTCTTTGAATGGCATGTTCTCAACCCTGCTCCCGTTTTTCAATGGTTTCCAGCCATTTAATTAAAAAAGAAAACGAAGTTCCATCTATCTCATCTTATATCGCACAATGGAGATAATCTCGTGTTAACTTATTATTGCGGTTATACTATTGCTGGAAAGCTAGTCGTAAAACAAGATAGAGGAAAAATGATAATATTCATATATTTTCTATATAGAGGGCAGCAGCCACCCCTCCTTTAAAAATCCTGGATCCGCCCCTGCTAGTGTTGATCTGCGTCGGCGGGGAAGATCAACACTGGTATTAACTCAACTGGTCTGATCAACTAAAAGTCGATTAAGGTATGCTAACCGCCGTGGGAAGCGAGTAGCAGCTGACGTTTCGATCTTTAGACCTTCGTCAGAGTAAAAAGGGAAGAGCTAGCATGTGTTTAGAATAAAACAATCGTCTTTTTGGTACAGCCTCGTCATTTCATGTTTTTCCTCTGTCTGGCCTAAGGACATTCTCACAAAGATATTGTTTTCAACCAGTCAAAGCACGCGTTCGATCTACTGAATCCATTCACCTTATGCATATAATTATGTACCCGCGCGGGAAGAAGTCTGTTAGTTAACAATGATATGTCCTAAATATTCTCCGCCATCGACTGCAGGTTTTCCCTTCCTGTGAGCTGGGACAACTAGCCTCGTTCTGATGCGTTTATGAATAAGGTCGATTGTCATGAACACATTTGACTCCTCTTTATAACATGGAACAAAAGAAAATAAATAAATACAACACAATTTGTTTAACTTGGTTTGTTTCATGAAAAAAACAATATGTCTACTGATATTGTGGACATCATTTTATGTTATTTTGCACAACATAATTCACTGTTACAGCTAGGCCATAAAGAGTTACAGTTACAGAAGAAACTGTTAATATTTTACTTGCATTTCTTCAATGAAAGGCGGTTAATGAAGGCTCAAATGTGATGCCAGTTTGAGATGTTCAAAGAATTTACAAAGATTTCGATAATTTGCTCTAACTTCCAGATGATATTGCTGTTATTAATTATCATAACTACAGTAGTCTGTACGCAGTGTAGAAGTTTTCAGTTTGCTAAAACATCGTTTATCCTTCGGTATATCCAGTATCAGAAGTCTTTTGAGTATTCGCTATCCAATCTTTAAATTCTTAGAGCAGTTTCGTTAGGTAGTTTTGACTAACAGTAAGATATGTCTTTAGTTCACAATAATTATATGTCCGGCTACAAACCGGTTTTGTTTATAAACAACATTATCATTTCTGTTTCGAACACTTACAGTGAAACAGGAGTCAGGTTAACGCCTTGAGATCGCGTGCTATTGCGACCAGACTTCGTGAGGGTTCTGCCGCCGGTATAACAGGCCAGGTATATACATTAAGTTCTATTACTAACTGACAAAGTTATGAATAGAGGTAAAGTACCATTTAGGACTGTTAACGAACTGCTCAAGTATGGCTTACTTTCAGTCGTGAGCCTCTTAAGAGGTTACTGTCGTAAATTTGATCGAATTAAAAAACATGTTTTTACATTTTACAAGTGAACTCCACCGCAAGAATTAGTACGTTAGCAGTTTGAAGAGGTTTGGATAAATAAGGACTGAACAGCAAACTTTTGAAAATCACAAAGTTATCCCGAAAACCGTGTATACTGCTCCCTCTTATATTATTATTATTATTATTTAAACAATATTTGAGCTAAACGTTAACCCCAAGAGCGCAAAGCGCTCATCTAGGGGGCTCACATTAATTTACATTTACAGTTATACAAATAGACCACGAGTTAATATTGAGCTAAACGATAACATCCCCAAACTCAGTAAACACACTAATTTCGGTTCGTTTTATAATTCGAGAAATTTACATACTCGGTCCCAGTCCTTTTTTCGTTTACGAAAACGGCTAATAACCGGCGGTAATAGTATTAATTATTATTCACTTTAGACTTCTCCAATCTCCTTTTCTTTTAGCCAAGGAAGACGTTTGTAGTCTAATACCAGATCACCAAATTCCAACCAAATCTTAAGACTGGTTTTCGCTAGCGAGGGAAGCGGAAGCAAAGCGAAAACTAGATGGAAGCAGAAGTTTCCTTCTTCTTACGTTTCTGCTTCTAGTGAAAACTACTTTTAAAAGAAGAATTAAGCCAATCAGAATGCTCATTCCCAGACCCTTAGCAATGTAAACATAGCATACAAGCGAGGTTTTCGCTTCTGAACGAGGCTTATGCTTCCGTCGTGTTGATTTTCACTAGAACGTAAGTTTCTTATGCTTGTGCCTCCGTCGCTAGTGTGAACCAGGCTATATGGAGCTAGCTACGGCGGTTTTCGCAAATTTATCTTCGCTTTGCAGCTTTGAGTTTGGCGTAGAAATTGCCGATGCTACTTTTTTTCGATATCGATATGTTTTCACTCAGACAATCGTCGAATAAAGAATTGGATAGTCGAGTTGGTCTTTTTGGGTTTTACGTGTATAATTATCCTCGGTATAGTTTTTTCTCCGGCTGGGAAACAAACTTTTCGATCAGTTCTTCGGAAACCATGAGCGCTTACCGGCCATTTGCGATCTAACGATCCAGCGATCTACCTGCCCTATACGCAATTTAGGAGAATGCTGTCTCTCTTCTCTGAGGCTTTGATGGCGTCAGTTGTGAGGTTCTTACACCGGAGTAAACCCTTATTTGGCTCCCTCATTTCTGATGTGTATTTTCCCCTTCAGGTGGGGAGTCGGGTTGGCGCAGTGATTATAATATAAGCTCTCACCTCTGTGGCCCAGGTTCGATCCCCGGACGCCACATGTGAGTTGAGTTTGTTAATTGGTATCTCCCTTGCTCCGAGGGTTTTTCTCCGGGTTCTCCGGTTTTCCTCCCCGGCCACAAAAACCAATGCGCTAAATTCCAATTCGATCTGTGGATTAGCCGGGTCCTGACTTTGATCAGCCTAGGTATCATGGTTGTTTCGGGTCTCGTTAGAAATTCAGAATTTTATATATATCTGACAGTTATACGAGCTCGGTATTTTCCACCTCCAATCGATTGCAGATCTTTCTAAAACTGCATTTTTGAAGATTGTTTGCCATCCTCTGTGAAGACTGAACTGATCAGTGTTATTATATTATTATACTCGTATACCGTTTCACAGAGCAGAATGAAAGGATTCCTGTGTAAAGAGCTGATTGTATAGCTGAGACTGCACAAGAGTCTGGTTTATAGTTACAACTCGTTTTAACAAAGCAAACTAAACACTTTGTACAAGGGCACCCAACGAAGTTTTCGGTTAAAAAGCTGTTCGGGAGAGTAAGTTAGCCTAAAACTTTCGGATTTGAAAAAATTGTCCCTAGAAAACTGTTTTCTGAAATACTGGCTAGAAAATTTGTTTTCAGTCCCTAGAAAATTATAGAAGAAAAGGGAGACTAAAAGGTTTCCCCTAAAATATTCGTACGTCCCAATTCGTCTAATCAATAGAGTCAGAACAACACATTTTCATTCCCTAAGAATTGCCTAAAGGGAAAAAGAATCCCTAAAAAATTCGTACCTCCACAAAACTTTGCAACATGAAGTTACTTGGGCTAGAAAATTCTTGTTTCTGTTCTGGACTACTAACAAATTCGTAGGCCGGGAATATTTTGCCATAGTATTTTAAGCTATAATAGCTTTCTAGAACACGTCAAAAGACATAGTAGGCGCCTCAAAATGGCTAGACAAGCTGCAGACAACTGGTTTCAAACGAAATTCAAAAAGTACTCGTTGGGTGCCCTTGTTTGTAGTGTAACGTAAGAAACCCTCTTACAGTTTGACCATCGAATCGCTTTCTTTAACTGCTGTGTGTGATGTTTATTTTTAGCTGATCCCGATGAGACGAAATTCACAAACTGCTGTTGTTTGGAGCTGCAAATAACAAACAGTTTCGTCAGAGTTATGATATTTAAAAATAGCAGAGAAGATAAATTTTAAGAATGAAAGAAATGTAAACTGTGCAACAATAATAAGAACATTCAGCGATGCGAAACCAAGAATTATCAAACGACAGTCACTAAAAATAATACCATAAAAACAGGACCCGCCGAACCTTGAATAAAACTGGATAGGAGAATTTCAAGAGGAATAACTAAGAGTTTATTAGAACATTTTAGAATCGTTTAGTGCCATAAAATATGGCAATGCATATGATATGGGGTACGTTGATTTCTATCTGCTTCTTAATCAAAACAATTCAAGAGCCCATCTGGGCTTTCACTCGGGCCACTATACAAGGGCACCCAACGACGTTTTCGGCTAAAAAGCTGTTCGGGAGAGTAAGTTAGCCTAAAACTTTCGAATTTGAAAAAATTGTCTCTAGAAAATTGTTTTCTGAAATACTGGCTAGAAAATTTGTTTTCAATCCTTAGAAAATTATAGAAGAAAAGGGAGACTAAAAGGTTTCCCCTAAAATATTCGTACGTCCCAATTCGTCTGATCAATAGAGTCAGAACGATCCGTAAAAAACATTGGTTGGAATGAAAAAAAAAACATATATATATTATCACAAATCATTTAGTGAAGCGGCCACCTAAAAGAATTGCCTAAAGGAAAAAAGAACCCCTAAAAAATTCGTACCTCCACAAAACTTTGCAACATGAAGTTACTTGGGCTAGAAAATTCTTGTTTCCGTTCTAGACTACTAACAAATTCGTAGGCCGGGAATATTTTGCCATAGTATTTTCGGTTGACGCGATTTCCACCTAGAAAATCCGAACAGCTAATAGCTTTCTAGAATATGTCAAAAGACATAATAGGCGCCTTAAAATGGCTAGATGAGCTGCATACAAACTGGTTTCAAACGAATTTCAAAAAGTGCTCGTTGGGTGCCCTTGACTATATATACATCAATGCAGTCAGACACTCTTTTAAGGTGAGCACACACCAGGAGATGTCCCCTAGTATGTCCCACCTTTATGGAGGAAGGGGTACTCCCATAAAAAAAATGGATTTCAGTGTCCAAGGGAAGCACCATTAGAAATGTGGATGGGGAGGTAGGACTTCCTCAAGATGCACATTTTTTTGGGCCCCTTGGTTGTACAGGGTAGGCCTTTCCAGATTGTGCTAGTAAAAATAGAAAAAGTTGCTCCAAAAAAAGCCAAAAAGTTGCTCAAAAGTTGCCATAAACTTAAAAAGCTGCTCAAAGAAATACAAACAAAACAAGAAGTTGCTCCAAAAAAAAAAAAGGTTTGCTAAAGAAAATTTAAAAGTTGCTCAAGAAATCTAAATGGTTGCAATTTGAATTGGAAAAATGCTTGAAACATGAGTCATTTAAACACGAATTAAGTAACTGAACCTCTAATTTCTTATTTCACTTAATTTGTGGTGTTGTTCGTGTGCAACGGTTTAGTTTTTATAACCGCTGTTATGTTCGTGGGCTTCACTGATAATAACATCAAGATTGAAGGACACACAAAATTAGCGTTTTTATTGAAACAAGATTTGGTAAATGGCAGATATTGCATCTAAATTTCTGAAGTTTAATTTAGCAATTTCATGCTCAAAATCTCCAAAAAGCTCATTTGTTGCCCAAATGTTACTCCGGAAGGCGAAAGTTGCTCATAACACAAAACGTTGCTTAAAACACCAAAAGTTGCTCAAAAGTTGCCGAGCACAATCTGGAAAGGCCTAGTGCAGGGCAGGTTATTTTCTTTGATATTTTGCGTTCCAGGATTTTTATTTTTTTATTTTGGACTACCCTTCTTCGGATTTCTGATGGTGCCCTGTGTTCCCAATGAGACTGAAGATGAAATACACTTTCATTTGAAATCCTCTAGTAATAACCAAAGGGAAGAATTATTAGCTGAATACTAGCAGTCTTTAGGAGTGGCCGGTAGCGCGGTGACTTTCTTTCTCTGCTCCCCTAGTATATATATGTAATTTAATATTTTTGTTTTTCTCGTATCCCGTAAATTAAAGTAGTTGACCTTTTACTGTAAACCGACTACTTATTCATGTAACACACGTTTGCAATTTAGTCTGCTGTTCTGTTATACTGCAGGTTCCGAATTCTAATAGATGATTGTCTCTGCCGAGTCAAATGTATGTTTATATTTGTCCCAAATTATAAGTTGTATCCTGTCCATCCTGTGATGGAGCTATCACTATATTTCTCTACCGGTTCTTTCTACCCTGTGGCTCTTTATCAAGTTCGCTGATCGCCGCCTCGCGGCTCTTTCTCCGCGGCGTCTGTTCTCTCTATGGAACCTCTGGAAGTCATGTTAATTGTATTCGTGGTAACTTTGTGTGCCTCTTTGTAACTTTATCTGCTGTTCTTGACGACTCCATTACGCCGTCCATATTGCTATTATGTTGGATTAAAGATTATTAACTGAAATGCCTGTTGGTTATCTCTAATTAAAAGCTTTACTCTTATTCCCAAAACTTTAGTTTGCTCATTATATTACAGAACTATAAAGGGAACTGTTGGAAGCCTTTAATTTCTCGAACCAAAACCTCGGCCGTGAGAGGATTCTTGTTTAAGTTTACCTCGAGAGTTGAATAATGCTTGTGTGTATAATTTCTGGCTTCGTGTTGGCGAGTGACAGTGTTGTTTTCACAGTTCAGGAGTTCAGATGTCTTCAGACTTCGATAGAGGATAGTAACCCATAACTGCTCAACCACAGTATATGTATTTGTTAATAAATCGCTCAGTACTTGTGTAACGTACACAGGTCTCGATACGAGATCGGTAAACCAGCCAAAAATACGGTCGAAAATATTTTAGTGTTGGCCTACCGATCACGGTGTTTGCGTTGGTATGTATTATGACCGAGAGTAAAATGAAATGTGGCATAAAATCGACGAAACGTACCTCAAAGTTCAGTAGTTCAGAATAGCGTCCGCAGAATCTGGCGACTGGACTCGAGAGAAATGTATTAGCGGCAGGAATTCATGCATAATTTAACGCATGCGCAGAAATTTTGTTGCACCGAACAAAAAAAAAGAAGAACGGCCTGCAGATTTAGACTCGGGCGGCCAAAATTGTGTAAAGTTTAAGCTATTTTAATATCTTCAATTTTCCGTCAAAAATAGCGTTGAATTCTTGCTTCGGTTCCGTCCGGTCTGCTAACGTAAACATTAATTTATAAAATCAGGAAAAATATTTGACCAAACAGTAAATAGCTATAAGTGCATTTACTTTAAGCTTTCCTGCCTGTTCCAAGTAAAAGTTTTGTATTCTAGATAAATTCTTGAGCTTTAAATCTTCGCTATGATGATTTGGAAACGCGCGCGGATAACTTACTCCTAACCATAATGCATCCGATATAGTTATATGACATAGTCGAGGTGCGGAAAAAATATATATATTTGACTAATATATGTAAAACAGAAAAGATAAATGGTTGAAATCAAATAGAAATAGTATAAGGATTATTATGAAATTAACTGAGTTATGTTCCAATTGATAATGTAGTTGATTGTTTAACTTCAGTCTAAAGAGTTCCAGTCTAACAGTGCATGGTAGATATTCAAGACAACTTCTGTTGTCTCCAATTCCTACGTGCGAATGGCAAATGTAGATTATGCTGACAGCGTGTATTTTATGTATGAAGTCGTGATACTTCTTTAATTTAAAGTTGAAGTCAACCATGCTATTTAAACATTTAAAGATACTAATACAGCGATGATGGCGCCGTCGAAGTGATACATCAGCACGTGCCCGATTCCTGCAAGTCCAATTAGTTGCAGCGGCGTCTGATGCGAGCCACAGATTTAGCGAAACGACTTTACAGCCCCAGTTCTCGACATATTCAAGAAAACGCAACAGTAATTACAATATATGTATTAATTTATTATTAAAATTATATCATGTAGACAAGTTTTCTTCAACATTCAACACAGCCCTTTGTAAGCATTTGACTCCCTCAATATATATGAATATCAAAATAATATATCTAACCATATGGGATACTTATTCAATTTTTTTTTCAGAATGCCTTGATACTTTCGGCTATATCTTCCCGAATTATTTTAAATTACATTCACAAAATTTATATAAATACCTATTTAGTATTGATCGTTTCACGCCGTTTGGAACTTGAAATTCAAAATTGCAGAGCAGTAAAGAAATTAAAGTGCCACAACGACGAAGTTACCATTTAGATTTGCCACTTTTTTAGTGTCTATAGGTATTCAATCAGTGTTAGAAATATCCGAAATACTACAAAAATATTCCCAAATGGGCAAGTTAAACCGCCATGTTCTCCATTAATGGATCGGAGGCCGTTTTCATTATTCAGCGGAAGTGATGTCATACACTTAACACGACAACCAGCCAACCTCGCCAAGATAAATATAATTTTCTTCTTGTGAACGTGAAGACGTTTTTAATAGAAATATGCTTCCAAGGCTGTGTTGTGCAGGCGAGCGTTAAGTGTATGGCATCACTTCCGCTTAATAACCCTTTGAATAAAGCTCGAAAGCTGAACAAAGGTAGATTCAATATTCGGAGTTCAAAAAATTAGACTTCCTGTCGTCGTAAGGAAAAACGAGTTGAACTGGTAATAATATATCAACTCTACTTTATGAATATGCCAAAACATTGATGTCAAAATTTGATCGTAGTGGCACTTTGAGTGTATCAGTCCTCTGTTAGAATGCTAGTAAGATTTTAAGGTTTAAAATTAAACAAGCCAAAAATAAGTGAACAGAAGTAAGATAGTTGTTCATTAATGACGGAGAATTCTATAGCCCTTAAAGTGCACCTAACCCCTTTTGCGATTTTTATACATATGAATCTTTGAAAGGTTTTGAGTACTTTTCGAAGAAATTTTTGGTTTAAAGAATACTTTATGGGTCAGGAAAGGTCAAATTTTCACCATTTCAAACAAACCTAAAATATTCTCTGTAAGCCAAAATTTTTGTCAAAGAAGTACTCAAAACCTTTCAAAGTTTCATATGTATAAAAATTGCAAAAGTGGTTAGGTGCACTTCAAGGCTGGTTCACACTTGCGACAGAAGCATAAGAAAAAGAAGTGTGAACCAGCGAGACATAAGCATAAGAAAAAGAGTTCCTTTTTCTTGTTATGTTACAAGTGTGAACCGGACGACATGAGAATAAACATGTTAAACTTGTAAAGTGCATGTGAAGCAAGAGCATAAGGAAGATCTTGTGTGCGGTGAACAGGATTAATTTAGCACGTAGCGCGGCTGCGTATGTTGCTTTCCTTATGCTCATGTCACAAGTGTGAACATTATTATGCTTATGTCACAAGTGCGAAACAGCCTTTACTGAAGTTTAACACTGATGAGTTGGGTTTCAATTTCGCGCGATAAGCAATAGCTGATATTACAGTAGAGTCCACGAACAGCAGTTTCAGCGCAATTGACCCGAACGCCTTACTTCGACGTAATGAAGCACTATTCAATGATGATCTCCATGCCGCTTCATTACATCGAAGAGGCGTTCGGGTCAATACCGCTGAATCTGATATTCGTGGACTCAACCGTAATATTGAACAATTATTCACCGAAGTGCATTGATGTGAATAGAAATACAATAACCTATATTGATATTTCGTCCGTGGACATTATCTGATCCGAGAAGAGAACAGTCCCCGAGGGCGAAGCTCGAGGGAAACTGAGCTTCGAGGATCAGATAATCTCAGTCCAAGAACAAATATAGGCGCGGCATATGTCGACGCCACAATGTAGGTTATTGTTGTTATCATCCTTCAAATAGTTTCTTTGACGCGCGCTTATACCCTCACAAGGGGTGTATTCGCTGATATTTCCTGCTCGCGGAGAGAAAATATCGGGTCACGTGATGCATTCAACCAATCACGCGCGAGAAAATATTTGATGGGTTATAATGGCGGATCTACCACTATTCAACGACACTGAAGTGAATAATTGTGTTAGTATATAGTGAATAGCCAGCACCAAATATATAGTTATTTTATTTTCGGTCATATAGATATAAATTCGCACAAGGTGATCGACGCTTCGCTCGGAGGTGAATAGCAAAGGTTAATCACCTCCGGAGTGGCCAATCAGAGCCGATAGGGTCGATATCAGTTTGATGAAGCTGAATAAAATCCGTATCAAAAGTGAAGTGATATCACTTCACGGGTTGTATTGTCCAATCAAAATGCTTCTCATTTTTTGCTGAATGCCGACGCCAGTTTCCCGCCAAGACAGGCTTGACGTGTGCGTTCGCGCTCGCTTTGCTGTTTTCTGAATGAAATGGTGGCTTCAACTAGTTCGAGGTTTGTAGTGGTTTCTGAAGAAGAAATTACATGGTTCCTTAAACAAATTGAAAACAAAAACACCGCCAAAAAAACTATCCAAGACTCGGTGTTATTCAATTCTTTTTAAATCCAAACAAACAACAAGGAGCTTGCTTAAAATAATTCAGAATATACTTGGCGTGCGTAAACAAGTGGTTAAGCGCTCAACCGAGGTGAGCCTATGTTGTATCGACTGATATCGATCCTAAAAATGTAATAAACAAATTATTACATTTTAAGAGCCTGATATCGTTTTTATTCATGAGTTTTTAATGCCATATTGCGAACGACCGAGTCTTGGAGCGAAAAAAATATCAAACTCTTAACATGTAATAATCTCTATTTAGTACACAGAGATGTTCACTCCACAAAGGCCAAATAACAACTGCATTTGTCAATGGCCCTTTTATAGGAGGGCGCTCTGTCTGTAAACATTATCCTGTTATTCTCAAACTCATTAATAATTCATGAGCTTTTTAGTCAATCAGAGGGCTGCATTTGGTCACATGCATAAAACACTCATTGGGTATCGAGATTCATGCATGTGTTGGACCTAATTAAGTAATGGTCCAGATAAGAACTGTACTGTCTACGGCAAGGAATGTTAAAAGGTGTTAATTTTCTATTATTCTTTCTCGTAATTTCATTGGTTGATACTTATAAATTCAATAGAAACCCATCGAAATAATGCATTTTCATTCGATATTTTTTTGCGGTTTGAATTTATTTTTTATCAAACTAACTATAGTTTAATTTCGAAGAATATCGTATGTGGGGAAAGTTCTCAAATTTGCGATTGAAAAATCCTTTGTTTTCTCTATATCCGATTGGCTGGATGGTGGCTTCTCTGCGTTTTCACAGAAAAAAGAGCCAATAGCATAAACAATACTTTATTTTCGAGATGTAGTTTGGACTGTAGATACCTCCTAAAGCACTTAAGGCATATTCAAACAAAATCGTATGTGGGGGAGGCTCATTGCCGCAGAACAATGGATTCCACTACAGTTCTTATCTGGACCATTACTTAAGCTACAAGGATTACTTTACACGAGAGAAGTGTGTAAAGTGAAGGAGAAGATGGAAATAAAAATCGGTGTCTAGAGTGTGACTCGAACCATCATCCTCATGGCTGCTCTTGACTACTAGTCCGCTGTCTTGTCCACTACGCTATCAGGCTGTTTGTTGAACTGACCGTGACAAAATAACAATCACAACCTTGTAGTCTATAATTGCATGCAATAATATTCCAGGCAAACAATACTTTCTAATGATTTATGAATGCAGGTATTGTTTTTGCTTGAGAAGTCAGATCAGAAACTCGAGCTTCGTGTTTCACCAGGGAATCCAAACACCTCGAAATAATAAAAGCAATCGGCCGAAGCGGCCTCGTGCTTTCATCGTTCTCGGTGTTTGGATCCCCTGGTAAAACACTAACTCTCGTTTTTGATCTATCACTTCAAATATACCAACCAAAATATCAAAACCCCGCTTTGCTTTCCGTTGTTTCGCTAGCCCATGTGTTTCTTCTTGGCATACGAATCACAATGGATTACCTTCGCTCCCCTGTAACGGCGGCCCTTTGTTTTTATAAGTAATAACATGGCATAAGGAATTAGCGATTAAATTTCCCCGAGGCTTTTCACATTAGTTTGTAATACCAAGATCTCCGTTTAGTTTTCTCTGCATAAATTACAAAATGTTGCAGTTGGGTTGCTTTCGATAACGTTTTGTTAGCGCCATGGATTGAATGATCCTGGCTTGCCCTGGGGACAAGTATGTCATGTTCAAAAATAGATTCGATCAGGGTTTATTTCTCAGCAATGCTGTTAAGAATAGCAAGTACAGTGTCCAGGGACTTCTTGTGGGGATCCACGATGTGAACCTCGCGCTTTGATAGCGATAACTGGTTGTGGAGCTCCCTGAAGCCCGTGTCGCCAGACAGCACTGTGAAGGGGATTTCCTTGGGAAGAAGAGCGTCCAGTTTACCAGCCTGAAAGATGTATATGAAAATCAGTAAATGAACGAAGAAATAACAATAATATTAATAACAACAAAATAATAACAATAATTATAATACCAGCTAAGAAATGGCTGCCATTTGATTGGTTGAGAGCAACGGCGTTTCAGCGCAATTTGTAATACCTACATTTAGGTATTACAAACCTATTCCATACATGATAGCTTTTGCCATATTTGGAAAACACGCAGCCATTGCTGTCTTGAAATGCAAAATGGCGGACATGTTTACCTGAAAGTGCAAAGGAATTTTTTTGGAAAAGCAACAAATATGCAGAACTGACAATTTACGGAAGTTCTCAAATTTGTGATTCAAATATCTTTTGTCTTCCTCCCTTACGAATGGCTGGATGGTGGTTTCTTTCAGTTTTCACAGCAAAAATAACCAACAGCGAACAGTTTCTTTTATTTTCAGTTAAAAACTGAAAATATCTCAGGCATATTCAAGCAAAATCGTTATTGGAAATGCTCATTGCCGCACGCTATTGTCTTTTGCTCCTGTTCTTTGGCGAACCAGTACTTAACCCTTTGAGCCCCAAGAGTGCCATATGGCACTATTACTGGTTACTTGCTTTGAGGGTATAAATCTGACTAAGTTCAAATAGCAATGCCCTGAGATTCCCACACACCTTAATGTATAGACCAATGATCCTATTGAACTGCATTAGGCATATTAAAAATGAATAATTTCATCTAAATCCCCCTTTCTTTGCATAAGTTAAGTATAGTTGACATTATTTCACTTCAGAAAAAGGGACTAAAATGACAGTTACAGAAAAAAATATTTCCCCTCAGATTCTAAATTTTCTCACAAAAATACATATTTCACATAAAATTTAGAGTTTCATGTTTGCACTAACCTCACTTTCTGTCCCCCAACACCTAAACTGGCCCAGAACCAAGCCATTCTGTCCACAAGCACTTTACAGCAAGCTAAATTCATCCATAATGACCGCAAAGCATGCCGGGAAATCCTACCAAACAGCGACATGGCCCTTCCCCCATCTTCATTCTTCAAAATATAATTATACTAAGTCTAAAGCCATTTCGACCTAATACCTTCATATTGGAATCAATGGCAAGTAAATATTGTCCAATATTCCAAAAAAGCTATGATAGGTGGCTCCAGACTCCCATTTATAAAGCCCACGCTAAAGTGACGGAAGAGGTCCTGGCCCATTCACGAGTGGGAAATAAGGCTATTTCTCTGTCACAATAAACTGGCACAAACTCGGTTCTTTGAGAAAGTGCTGATTGAAGCTCTCATCAGACTTAATGATGTCCTCCAGCACTCTATAAATGGTGAAAAAGGCTTTAAAAAGCCTTAAATTCTGTTTTCCCCCAAACAAACTTCCCTCCAGCTCCATAGCAATGCGACGTCAACGTATCCAAAATGGCCGACAAAAAACTTTGAGCCCCCAGTATTGTTGGTCAGATGAAAATTCCATGGTAACAGTGACTATAGCTTTCTTAGGGGGGGAGGGTTTGTTGCAGTCTAGAATGAGCCAAAAATCAGTTAAAAGCCCAGGGGGCTCAAAGGGTTAAAGTGCCACTACGACGACAATTTACCATTTCCATGTGCCACTTGTTCATTGTCAATAGGTCAATCAGTATTAGAAATATCCGAAATAGTAAAAAAATATTCCCAAATGGGCATGTTAAACCACAAAAGTTTAGGAGAGTTTACCAGTAAATTGCTGTCCGCCATTACTGGAAGCCGTTCTCAGTATTCAGCGGAAGTGATGTCATACACTTAACACGACAACCTCGTGGCGTGAAATAGTGTGCATGAAAAAGTAGCCAACCTCGCAAAGATAAATATAACTTTCTTCTTATGTACGTGAAGACGTTTTTAGTAGAAATATGCCTCCAGGCGTTGTGTTCTGCAGGCGAGCGTTAAGTGTACGACATCACTTCCGCGGAATAAACCTTTGTCTAAAGCTGAACAAAAGGAACGGCCTCCAGTAATGGCGGGCGTTTAGATTCAATATTCGGAGCTAAAAAAATAAGACTTCCTGTCGTTGTATCGAGAAACAGTTTGAACTGGTAATAATATATCAACTCTACTTTATAATGAATATGCAAAAACATTGATGTCAAAATTTGATCGTACGTAAGTTACAACAACACCGACTTTATTTTGCATCGGAAGTGACTTATTCCATGCGTTACACCATAGTTAATAGAGTGGAATGGTTAGGAAACTCGGCAAACCTCAATGGGGCGCTGAGATTTAGGTTGAAAGGGGGAAAGACAAAAGATTGTGCACGGTCATAGTTCATGAATTATTAATTAATTAATTAATTAATTAATTAATTAATTAATTAATTAAGAATTATGGTGACACAACATTCATGGCAACGGCTCCAAGACTCTGGAATTCTACTCCCATACATATCCGCTGTGCAGAAACTTTAAAGATATTTAAATCATTACTTAAAACTTATCTTTTTAGCAAATATTTTACTAGATAAGTTTTCATTTTACTTTATTTTATTTTATCTCAGAATTATGTAAGAGCGTTGAGACTTTGTGTAGCGCTCCCAAAACTATTTATTATTATTATTAGCGTCCCCTGAACGACTGACCCCACGCGTTTCTATTGGCCGATTGATTAACATATTCCAATATCTACTATTATGTTTTGTGCACGGTCACGATTGAAAAGAGCGAACAAAAACATAAGGTCGCTTGGTTTCATAACCATCCCACTCTATTAACTATGGTTACACACATTCCGAATCCTCGAAATTATTAAGCACACAAAAATGTATTGAGAATACATGTGGATTCAAAAGTGGAACTTCAGCTTTGAAGAAGAGGGGATGGTTGGAGCAGAGGGATTAGGGAAGAGGAGTTTGACGCAGGAATATTTAGATGTACCTGTACACACAGTGCAAAGTCTGCCGCATCTTTTGACTTGCCACACTTGGGATGAATATGGAAGCACTTCCCCTCACGAAGGCGTTTCAGTAATGGCGAATTTATGGGTGGAAGCCATGATGTAGAGCCTCCATAAAACCCCCACACGAACGTACAAGGTGTGAAGGGCAAGTCTGACTCGAAGATCTTCTGCCAGTTGTCGATATCGACCTAAAAAGATACGAGTCAAACGGCTGATTCTTTAAAGGAATTGCTGGTTTGCAATCAATCCCCAGATTCAAACAACAAAGACGTGACAGCCATGTTGGTTGAATCAAACAAAGAAATCTTTTGGTTTCATGGTTGATCGAACGAGGAATCTTTTGTTAGCGTCAACCAAGATGGCGGCGATGACGTCACGTGAAAACGAACAATTAACCCACACTATAAAGGGCCTCTGCCAGACACGCACGCTCACATCTTCAGTTACCACTCAGCCATTGTCAAGTGAACATCTCTGTTCAAAGCTCTGCATACAACATGTGATGCTCCGCTTGAGCGATCACTGACTTTTGTTATCACGCGAAATTCAAATCAAACTAGCTTCCTGTGGTTTAATTTCTTTGGCTTATTTTAACTTTGAGCGTCAGCAATATAGTATTATAACAGGACAAAACTGAAAGCCTGCTTACTTTCTTCACTGTTCTGAATTTGAATTTCACATTTTAAATCCCAAAGGGAGAGAAAGAGGGTGGAGCACTCTCTTTTACAGTGCGGTCCTTGTTTAAAGACCCTGTGTCCGAGGCCTAGGCTACGAAAAAACGAATACACGACGTTAAAAGTGTATCATATGATGACCCGTATACGGCGTCCGCGCAGCAGGGCGTGTGAGTGTTTGCTTTGCCAAGGTGGTCATATGATAATCCAAACTTATCGTATGACATACCCAAAATCCATTGTTGCAACTGATGTGTTAAATCCCATATCCCACTGAATTACGTACATGTATGCAAGTGATGTCCACTCGTGTGGATATGGATTTATAAGCATTACTCGCCCTTACTTATAATTATTGCCTGAGTCGTATGGGAAAAATATTTCGCTCTCTGTCGATTTGTACGCTACATCATGTCATCGAGCCAGATATTTCCCAATTCTCTTCCGAAATATTCTTTTTCTTTCATTCGCCTATTATTGTTTTTCACATTTTTGCAAGTTTTTTTGAAAACTAGAATGAGTACAAAGTTCTTTCAGGCCGAACTAAAGACCGAGTATTTGCTTGAACACGTTCTGTGCTAAATGTAAAAGTCCAGTTTATACTGGCGAGGTTTGCTGCGATTTGAGCGGTGATTTCAAGGGCGACGCCATACGAGATGACAAACCGTCGAACAATGTTGGATGGAGCAAAGATGGATCGTGCAATCCAACACTTTGATAGAGTGGCCTGGGCTTAAAGAGGCACTGTATAAATCGGATTGATCCTTCAAGTTTCTTTAAAACAAAACTACAAAAATAACGCCTTGAGTTAGAAAAAGAAATACCATACCAAATTTAAAGCTTATTCTAAAAACATGATTTCGGTAAAAGTGAACCCATTCAAGTTTCTCTAAATTGCTCTTAAAACAGTATTTTTCATCCACTCGAATCTTAAGCCATCCTTCGTCAAAATTGTCTCAAATTTTCTCCAGTGTGACCTGGAAAGCCTACTGTGCATATATATGTATCTATCATGATGAGAAAGTTGATCATTTGAGGGTTAACATAGACCCTTTAAGAGTTTTTCACGTCGTGGTTTTGAAGACAACAGCCACAATTGCATGTGCAGTTATTACCTTTTGTAATCAAGCTATCGTTTATGACGTCACCCTTGACGTCATGTGGCAGGGACGGCTACACGTTGATCAATTGACTTCCTTCACGTAGCAATTGGTCATCATTTGACTCAGTTGGGTAGCACTCGTTCATATCGTCCAAAAGGACAACTCATTAAAAATAACATCTAAATCTTGCTTGTTTACCTGTGAACCCTAGCCCTAGGGGAGTGAGAATTTGGGTGGACTCTGATAACACTGATAAAAAAACTGTAGTGTACTTACTAATATAATATGTCGCATGGTTCTGAGTTTCTCCATTGAAGGTGGGTCAGCCATCTGATGGGGACTATGACAACATAAAATACGCGTGTTAGAGTACTAATAATTATAAAATAGATTCGATAGTACGCGCGCTCTGATTGGCTGAAAGCCGTGTTTCTATAACTCTATAGAAACAGAAAGTTGAGCGCGCTAGTACTTATTTTCTGTGGGTTATTTTATAAAGGAAATAGAAAACATTTTCCCCTTGTTTCTACAGAGTTATAGAAACACTTGTGGAAGTTTGAAAGAACTCGAAATAGCTGCGGAAACACTCGTCCTTCCGGCTCGTGTTCCCACTGCCATTTCTCGTTCTCCCAAACTCCCACTCGTGTTTCTATAACTCTATAGAAACACGGTAAATGTTTTCTATTTCTTAAATAGAGAATAGTAAATGGGCGCGCGGAGATGTGGAATTGATCTTCGAGTGTTCAACTCGATATCTCACGAGTGAGTGCAGCGAACGAGTGAGATATCGAGTTGAACACGAGAAGATCAATTCCATATCTCCAAGCGTCCATGTAATTAACTTTGGCCCGGTTGTTCGAAGGGTAAGCGTGTGCCGTGGAAATCGCTGATTGGCTGAAAGGCGATATCCACACACGTAAAAATATCATATTTTCACGTGTGTTCAGATACGATGTTTCTCAGTGCTGGAAATCCTTGTAAAACACTGTAGTTTATAGAATATTAACTTTTATTTTAACACAATAAATGTTTAAAGCACAATGCTTGTGGGGTCGTGTATAACAAAAGAGTTTAAACGGACTTAAATTATTTAATTAGTTTCGAAAAGGTTCAGCTTTGGCTGGCAACTGTTTATTGTTGTGGTTGCATGAGACACTGTCCTTTGGAAAGTCTTAAGTCCCAGATAGGAGAGATTAACTAGTACATGTAATACTAAGTTATTGTAAAATATAACCTAATTCTAAGATATATATACATTTACTAAAAATCTATATATAACAATAACATGTATATTGAAGACATCCTACTAGAAGCTAAGATACATGTATATATTGACTGTAAATCGAAATTTGAATTTAACAATAATGTATATATATAAATCTGTGTATGAAAAACTTGAACAGGAGCAACTCATGACCGTTGTTAAAAAATTAATCAAAACATTTCGGCCTTCATCAGTTGATAAGTAAAACTAAAATACATTCTCAAGTTGCAAGTTACCTTATATAGTACAGGCTAAGTGTAAATTCCTATGTGCTAAGAATAGCTAAGCTATTGTACATAGGTATAGTTTAAGAAAACAGAACGTATTTTTAATCCTAGAAAGCTAATTACAGAAAGGCGCATCTAAAAGGGTTAAACATACAGCGGTGACTCATTAATGCTATAATTAACTGTTGTACTGAATGTGGTTCTTTGACTTGAAGTCCTGTCGTTTGCTTAGCCCGTGTGGCTGGAATGTAAAAAGCTGCGCAATCCAGTAAGCTTCTCTGTTGATTAAAATATCATTCATTCTACTACTATCCGTGCAAAGCATAGCCTTGTGCAAAGCCTCTATACAAACGAAAGAAAAATCTTGCAGTGGATGTAGCGACTTGTTGAAGTGCGTGACTGGCCACTTCGCACGTTTTCTTGTTAGTTTTCATGGATGACTTGTGGTTGCGAAATCGGACTTTAAATTTGTTGGAAGTAGATCCAACGTACTGAAGATTGCATTTGTTTGCATGTAACTAAATATATAACGCCCCTAGATGTACAAGAAAGATGCTGTCTAATGCGGTAGCTCTTCCCTGCTGCACAACTAGTAAAGTGGCTGGATTCCACAAAATCATTCGTGCACAGATCGCACCTCTTGTTGCTTCCGAAACAGCCAATAGGTGCCTCGCCTTGGTTGTTGATCTCAATGGTTGGCTGATTAGCCTTGAATTTAGAAGGCACCAGTAATTCTTTCAGATTTTTATGCCTTCTAAATGCCGAAATTATATTTCTGTCCGGGAAACTCTCTCGCATGAGAGGAGATGAGTCATAACAAATACAGATTGTCCCGAATCAGCTTTCCAATTTCCGGTATATTGGGGTTGAAATCCACAACCAGGGTACAGTCACTTTACGCTTTTGTTGCTTCGAATTTGTCTTAAGTAATGTACTTCTATCAATAGAAGCAACCTGATCGAATTTCTCTGAAACCAGGCTTATATTGTAACCTTGCTTCACTAACTATTGTTTATACTCTGCGTTTATTTTCTCCAAGAAAGTATTTGTGGAACAATTACGTTTCAACCTGAGAGCCACACTGTAAGGAATAGTGCGCTTATAGTGCTCCGGGTGAGCACTAGTTGGTGGGACATAGAAGTGACTATCGGTGGGTTTAGAATAGACATCAGTTTGAATCAACCAGGTGCAAGGTTACATCCAGCACATTACGTTCCTGCTGGGAATAGACTAATTCGAATTTAATAGTGGGGTATAATGAATTAATATAGGTCGTAAATTCGTGGGGTTTTGGCAAACCGTGCACCCAAATATCAATAATATCATCCTTATATATCTCCACGAAAGTGATGGCTTGGTATCGCTATGTCCAAATTTAGCAAGCTCATCAATTTTTCCCATAGCAAGATCTGAATAACTCATTAATGCTATATATATATATATATATATATATATATAAGAAATCCTACTAGATAAACTAATCAAATAACAGCTCCCAAACCCACAGCGTGATCAATAAAATATAAAACCTGGACCAAAGAGTCGCGCTCATGGGCTACGAGTTAAATAGCCCATTCGGCTGCACCTCATGACCTATTGACTCGTAGCCTATTCGGGCTGTGGGTCTAATTGTTAAACATACACACGTGACAACAAAACGTGACAAAGACGTACTCCACGACACGTAGTCGAGTGACTATTGTTCACATCACCTTCTGACGTCATCTGTACATGTACATACGAGAGAACAGTGTATTTAACAGGCCAATATTACACCATACAGTACCTGTGTTTGCTAAGACTGGCTGAGTGTTTCCTTTTCTTTTTCTTTCCACATTCAGCAGAGGTAGTTCTGAAATACAATGTACGCAGAGGAGTGCCTAAGTGAAGATAGTGCGCTCCATACACTATTTAACAAGTATATTTCATTCTGCTGTGCACACATGACGTCAAGATGTGACGAGGACAAAGACGTACTCCACGACACGTAGTCGAGTGACTACAGGTTGTTCTCATTACCTCCTGACATCCTCTGTGCATCTATAGGTGCGTTCACACTAGGACCGACACATGTTTCAAAGAAACACGTTTCCCATGCATAAACTTGTTTGAAACTGCATCGTTCACATTCGCGGTCTGTTTCAAACACGTTGCCGTAATTTATGAATGTTGCAGTTTTTACAGCAAACGTTGTTATTAGAGTTTAAATGGAGTTCGAACTTGTAGTTGCTTTTATCCTCTGTTGCAATCTTACTATTCAGGTTCAATCTTACTATTCTGGTGCAATCTTACTATTCAGGTGCAATCTTACTATTCAGGTGCAATCTTACTATTCAGGTGCAATCTTACTATTCAGGTGCAATCTTACTATTCAGGTGCAATCTTACTATTCAGGTGCAATCTTACTATTCTGGTGCAATCTTACTATTCTGGTGCAATCTTACTATTCTGGTGCAATCTTACTATTCTGGTGCAATCATACTATTCTGGTGCAATCATGCTATTCTGGTGCAATCATACTATTCTGGTTCAATCATACTATTCTGGTTCAATCATACTATTCTGGTTCAATCTTACTATTCAGGTGCAATCTTACTATTCAGGTGCAATCTTACTATTCAGGTGCAATCTTACTATTCAGGTGCAATCTTACTATTCAGGTGCAATCTTACTATTCTGGTGCAATCTTACTATTCTGGTGCAATCTTACTATTCTGGTGCAATCTTACTATTCAGGTGCAATCTTACTATTCAGGTGCAATCTTACTATTCTGGTGCAATCTTACTATTCTGGTGCAATCTTACTATTCAGGTTCAATCTTACTATTCAGGTTCAATCTTACTATTCTGGTTCAATTTTACTATTCTGGTGCAATCTTACTATTCAGGTGCAATCTTACTATTCAGGTGCAATCTTACTATTCAGGTTCAATCTTACTATTCTGGTGCAATCTTACTATTCAGGTTCAATCTTACTATTCTGGTGCAATCTTACTATTCAGGTTCAATCTTACTATTCAGGTTCAATCTTACTATTCTGGTGCAATCTTACTATTCTGGTGCAATCTTACTATTCAGGTGCAATCTTACTATTCAGGTGCAATCTTACTATTCAGGTTCAATCTTACTATTCAGGTGCAATCTTACTATTCTGGTGCAATCTTACTATTCAGGTTCAATCTTACTATTCTGGTGCAATCTTACTATTCTGGTGCAATCTTACTATTCAGGTTCAATCTTACTATCCAGGTTCAATCTTACTATCCAGGTTCAATCTTACTATCCAGGTGCAATCTTACTATTCTGGTGCAATCTTACTATTCTGGTGCAATCTTACTATTCAGGTGCAATCTTACTATTCAGGTGCAATCTTACTATTCTGGTGCAATCTTACTATTCGGGTGCAATCTTACTATTCTGGTGCAATCTTACTATTCAGGTTCAATCTTACTATTCTGGTGCAATCTTACTATTCAGGTTCAATCTTACTATTCTGGTGCAATCTTACTATTCAGGTTCAATCTTACTATTCAGGTTCTTCGTAGGCGAAGAACCTTCCAACGTTTAGCCAGGAGACAGTGTTTGCGATATCTTCGGCTCAAGATATTTCGTTTTCGACAAGCACAACAGCTTCTATAGCGCTTGTTGGATTGTTCATCAGCCCATATTTGTAAACGCTATTGAGACTAGTTGATATTAACCTTTCTAGCAGTAACGTCCTAATTCTGCTTACGCCCGCCATGATAACATTTTCAGTCTGGACTACCTCGCGAGGTAGTTTCAATCATGCTCATGGAGTAACCACATTTCAAACATGATCCGCGCAATGAATCATGGACTGTGAACGCTTTCTATAGTGAAACATGTTTCGTTCATGATAAGACTAAACATGTACATGTACATTATGAGAGCGCAGTTGTTTAAGATGCCAATATTACATCATAACCGTGTTTACTAGGAGCGGCTGAGTGTTTCCTTCTTAACTCGTGAATATTGCGTGTCACTCACTCACTCGCTTGCTCACTCACTAAGATGTTAGCAAATCAATATTATTGATCTTCTCATGTGATACCTCAATCGATATTTCCCAAGTCCACATGCCCCAAATACCCGTACCCAGATCTCCATTGCCGGTTCTTTGTCAGTTACTACTACCTCTACTTCCGTCAGTGTATTGCTGGCTTGCAACCAGTCTCCAGAGATTCAAATAACAAAGCCGTGGCGGCCATGTTGGTGGAACTAACAAGAGAAGCTAACAAGGAATCTTTTGTTACATTACACCAACATAGCGGCGATAACGTGACGTGCAAGCCAGCAATATATTGGTTATCCGTACATCCGTGTAGTTACACATGTGGGAGATGTACGTGCATGGGTTTGAAGAGTGCATCACCAACTATGAAAAACTCCTTTATTCCCAGTCGCCAGTAATTGTCACTTAATAACTCATTTGTGGACTTCAAACATTAATAAAGATTTACAGAAATGGGACAGCAGTCAACCATGTTAGCCTACGTGAAACATATTCGATTTTGTAAATGTTGTCTAGAGATTTCTGGTTTTGTGGATCCATGAAATGGAGTATGATGCAGTAGTAGTGGTCATATTACGCCACCAGGTGCAAGCAGATGAAATTGGATAATGGTGTTTGCTACAAGCTTATATAAAGCCATCGGCCTGGATGCATAGATGACGTCAAGATGTGATGAGGACAAAGACGTACGTCACGACACGTAGTCAAGTGACTGTTGTAATCACCTTCTGACATCATCTGTACATGTACATGAGAGCACGGTACAGTTCTGTATGTTTAAAGGAGCAATATTACATCATACCTGTGTTTGCTAGGACTGGCTGGATGTTTTCTTTTCGTCGTCTTTCCACATTCAGCAGAGGTAGTTCTGAAACAGGCAGAGTACGTGACTAAGCGACATAGCGCTCCACACTCTATTTAACAAGTAGATTTCATTTTGCTACATGCATGTCCTCTTAAGAATAGATGTACAGATTACATCCAAACGTAACGAGTACACGTACAACGCCACGAGGTGTAGTCGAGTGACTGGTGTTCACATCACCTTCTCACCTCATCTGTACATGTAAACGTATGCGAGCACAGTGTGTTTAACAGGCCAATATTACATCATACCCAAGTTTCCTTTTCTTTTTCTTTCCACATCCAACAGAGGTAGTTCTGAAATAAACAGAGTGAGTGACTAAGTGAAGATGGCATTCTCCACACTCTATTTAACAAATATATAATAAACACTCCGAAATACGTGCTGTGATTGGTCAAGAGCCGTGTGTTATCAGAGGACACACATATGGATGGCGTCACGAGCACGCACAACCAATTTCTCAACTCGTTTTGATTGGATATTTTCATAGTTTTTAGTTTGCGATTATTATATAAAACAAATAGATTCCATTCTGCTGTGTATCATTCATCTTTTAGATGCACAGATGATGCCAAAACGTGAAGAGAACAAGTAATTTACGGGCCCACAGTAAATGTATTGGCCTTAGCTATTGCAGTCATCATTGTAATGTTTGAATACTATCGTTTGTGGTATCATTTTCTTATATGATGCATTTTTTCCTTCAGGCAAAGCTTAATAAAACAAATAAAGTTGATTTCTGTTCAGTTTATAACGCATTTCACCCCCTCCTCCGTGCCCCCTTGCTCCATGGATAAGTGTACGTTGTATGTCCCATCACAACCCCTTACCTTACGACAGGTAAAGCTGCTAATGAAGCAGGTTGTTTGTGTCTGTCCTTCAAGTGCTGAAAAAATCTAGCTTCATGAGGAAACATCCTTGAACACCCAGGCTATGTACAGACAAACAATGACTGATAAAATGGATATATACAATACATGTACATCAAATAAATAAAAGAAAGGAATGAATGAATAAGTTCAATTATCATTCGACTCTCTTCCAATCCGAATTTTGGTTGGTTGATTCATCTGCAAATAACGGTCTGAGCAAATTGCGCAGTCACGTTGATTCAATACTTGCTACAAATAACGGTCTGAGCATGTGCAGATCGATTTGCAGAGAAACTGCAGGTAAAGTTATATTTTGTCCATCACAAAATATCATGATTTGTTCATCTCTCGCTATCAGGTGTCCATTGTCCATAATACTGGGAGGGACATTATACAGTAGACAGGTTTTTTTAAACAAAGAATAGATGGGGATTTTGCCAGGACCTAGAGATCTCTCCATAATATTATGGAGGTGTCTGTATTATAGAGGTGTCTGTAAGAAGAGGTTCCACTGTATACATGTATCTACATCTCTGCAAGAACTCATTTAAAATTACTACATGTACATGTAGATGATTAGGCCATTGATTTATATCTTCACTTGTAAATGAAATACTTGATTTTCTTACCTCAGGACAGGTGAATTTCCTTGCTTCCAATGCATCTAAACAAACAGAATGAATGAAAACTAGTGTGTGCTGCAACAACTGACCAATACAAAGAAGTTAATTTCATGTAGCTGGCTCCCAAAAATGAGGGCAGAAAGTTGTATACATGTATGATAGTATAACTTTATTTACTAACATTACAGTTAATGAGCTTTAGGGGCTCGTTACAAAAACGTACATGTACATGTACGTGAAACTATTTAACTAAACTCTAATTACAATAATTTATTATAACCAAAACGAAACTGCTGAACATTACTAATTATAATAATGTCTAATCTATTGCTAATGTCTAATCTATTGCTAATATCTAATCTATTGCTAATAATAATTATACTAATAATATAATATCAAAGTTAAATAATTTATATAGAAATATGATAATTATGTGATAGAGTGTAAAATTCTCCAATTAATGTACAAATTAAAATTAAAGGTATTGAAATAATACATAGCTAGGTAATCTTATTTATCTTATTTACGTTTTTTATATAAAGCTTAAAGAAATGAACTGGGCACTAGGGAAAATGAAAAGTTGCATGCTCGGAAAACAAGGTGGAATTCCCTTTCACCTAGCAAGTTTTATTACTGACAAATAAATTAGTAGGCATTTTTGAGGATTATAAAATACAACTTATGTTGATAAACTGAAGTAGTCTGTATTTTAGTGTTTATTTTCTTAATTTGTAATCAAGAGCCATACATGCACTGATCATCATTCTCATCAGCCATGGCTAGTTGTAGAGTAATTCAGTCATGTACAATTAATTATTTTAACCATGATTGTAACGTTTCCTTACATTAGCATTGAAAACTTGCAATGACTTTTTAGTATAATTTTAGTATAGTAGTATTACATGTAAGTATATGCTACTGTGTTCACGACAGCAAGAATAGAGCATGCTTGAATTCTTTTGAACTTAAAGGCATGCAGAGAGAGACTGAAATGAAAACAAAACATTGTGAAAAATGCCCGGGGGGGGGGGGACTCCCTTATTGAGGGGTACATGGATGCTCGTCGTACCTTTTAGGGGTCAAAATCAGGAGTTTGGTACCACTTAGGGTATCCACCATCAAACACAGACATTTCTATGTAAAGCGGTACCTTTTAGGGGTCGGGTGTCAATGGAACAAAAAAGCTGTTATCAATTTACATTTTTATTATCTTTTAGGGGTCAAAATAAGCTTGAGCCATGTCCATTTTAGTACCTCTTAGGGGTCAAATCGAAAATGTCCGACGAGCATCCCTACCCCTTTTATATGGGAGTCACCCCCCCGGGGAAAAATGATAAATATTACATAATGCAGGGTCTGAAATGAACTTTTCACATAGGTGCCAACTGCTGACTAGCCAATTTTTTTAGTTACCAAATGAGCAATTTATTGTGGTCACCACATTTACTTAGAACATCGTGTGACTTCAGGACATTGTGCAGGCTTTTGGTAAGTCACCAGCTGACGACTAACTCTGAAATTTTGATTGCCAACACTCACAATTTTGTCTCATTGGTGCCAAATAAGGTGCAATTTCGGACCCTGTAATGCTGTTAAAATTCATAGCCACAAAAAGTATCAACCTGCAGCTGCAGAATCTGTGCCTTACCCACTTGTATTTTTTGTCTTCTTTTCCTTTTTTTCTTTTGCTGAAAAAAGAAGTTGTTAAACTGTGCAGTAAAGTTTTTCTGTTGAGAGACTATTGTCTGATTGTTGCCTGTGGAAATTTGTTCTTAAAACAAAATAATTAGCTTGAGAAAAATAGTTTTGAGCTGGCTTAGTAGTAGTAATAATACTAATAAAAGTTTGTTAGCAACACATCCATCTGGCTCTTCATTTGCTAAGAGCTACATGTACATAGATAAAAGTGAATTATATAATAGTTATAAAAATATGTAACTTCAATTCTTAAAAGACACTTTAGTATAACTACATGTAGGATATATGTATTCCAGAAAATAAAAATAGCACTGGTTGACAGGAGAAAGACTAATGAAAAAAAAAAACACTAAATGTTGACAACTGAACAATATGTACCTTGGAACTAACCATAATTATAATAAATACATGTATAAGAAGAAAAAAAACATAACTATAAAAGATGAAATTAAGAGAAAACAAATCTAAGATGCACGTACAACTACATTTATGTGTTAGCCCTTACAGTTGAAGCTCAATAATAATTCAGTTCCGGTTAGCTGTCACGCCGGAAGTTCAAGTTCATGAACAGCCCATTGTATTCACCGTAATCAGATATAGTAGTGTTATATTTCAAGGTTACAAGACCCGTGTTAAAAATAGAAATAAAGAGTTCGCGTTGCTTGTGGCAAAGTGTGTGTATGGTGTTCTGGGCTGCGGGAATGGCGTAACATTTGGGGGCTCAGACGGGAATGTAATTGATTAATTTGGAATTGTAAAGGCTGGTTACAGCGTGGATTGGATTGTAGGGGTTTGTGGACAGTTTGATCCAGGAATCGTAAGGTTAGTGGGCAAAACTCCTTTGTTGGGTAGTATTAGTCTAGTAAGTGTTGGACAGACTATTATTCGAGATGCGAGGAGAAGAATTGTTGTTGGAAGTTCAGGGTTTGGTTTTAGGGTTTTCGAGGGATCAAGTATTAAAGCTTATGAAGAAGCTGGGGATCAGAAAGGGAACAGAGGATGAGGTTAAAAGTCGCTTTAGTTTGATTAAGGAAGTTAATAGATTTCTGGAGGAAAATTTGCTGGAGTCGGGCGAAGAGGGAGTTCGATTTCTTGAAGAGATCAGAGATGATTTAACACAAGGGGATAAGAAAGAAGCACATGAAGAAAAAGCTACCGTAAATTCCCGTTCCGAAGTTAAACAAGAGCGAGGGGAATTAAATAGATCGATATCAGATGGCGACGTTTTAGGGGGATCAACAAGTCGAGTAACAATGCACAAATTTGGGGGTTTATTCCGAAGAGAGTTTAAGATAACCGGGCAGATCGGAGAGCCGGAGCAAAAAGATAAACTGAGTTTTATAAGCCTAGCAAGGCAAATTGAGAGTGGACTGTCCAAAGGGTATGATGAAGGGGAAGTTGTAGATGCCGTGATTAGAGCGTTGACTCCCGGCATGCGGCTCAGAAGCTATCTAGAAAGCATCCCAAGTATGACATTATCTCGCCTAAGACAGATCCTGCGATCGCATTACCAGGAACCAAGCGCAATCGATTTGCATAAAAAACTAGCCACTATCGCCCAAGAAAGCAGTGAAGACCCGCAAAGCTTTTTAGTTCGCGCTCTAGATCTTCGACAGAAGCTTTTGTTTGCGTCTCAGGCCGACGACACGAGAGTGAAATACGATTACGCCATTGCAGCAAATGAGTAGCGCGATGTCAGCGGAACGCGATAGAAAGAACAAACTCTCTCGATCAAAGCCCGTAGATACAAGCATAAACAAAATCCAGACCGAGGACTTGGGGAAAGGCGGATCGTCAGACCGGGGAGAAAACCGCAAAAGTAAAAGCAAAGAAAAAGATGAAGGCCACATCATGGCAGCTATTCAGGCGCTTAGAGCAGAAGTGGCAGCCATAAAAGAGGCAGTGGGAAAGGAAGCTACAAGTGGAGAGCGAAGACCCACGGAGTCACAGGAGCCACGGCCTAGAGGTGCCAATAATGCCGCGAGAAGAGGGTGCGAGTTGTGTACGCGGGAAGGGAAGGCTGAGTTGTGTGAGCATTGCTGGAAGTGCGGTAGTAGCGAACACTGGAGTAGGGGGTGTCGGGCGAACAGACCACTGGCGGAAAACTTCAGGGGGGTGCTGCGGAGGGACAGGCAGTAACTCCTGGCACAGATATGGTGTCCCACAGGTGCGTTTATTGTAAAGGGAGGAGTAGAAGAAATAACAAACTGTGCTCTAACTGTAAGACGGCGAACTATTGTAAGTTCCATAGAGTGCCAGCAGACACACTGGCCGGAGCACCGGGTGCTCTGTGGCGCAATAAAGTTCTTAACAGAAAAGTCTAAAAAAAAAAGAAAATGAACTAATGTCGTAAACGATATTTCAAAGTTACCTCACCCCTAAACAGCAGGCCTCCGTTGCAAAACTTGTTGGTCGGAAATGTGAGATCACGTGTATATTGGCTGGTAGACCAACAAAAGCGTTATGGGACACAGGGGCCCAAGTATCCCTTCTATCAAGAAAATGGCTCGGGGAAAGCTTAACGTCAGTCACGGTAAAGCCGATCTCGGAACTCCTAGATAACCACGAAAGTTTGAACCTCGCCGCGGCAAATGGTATACCAGTATACCCTTCGACGGATATGTAGAGGCAAGTTTTTCGTTAGCAGACAAACTACTGGGAGGGGGTGAGCTAAGTGTCCCCCATGTTAGTCACAACAGGGGACCTGGAAATGCCGGTCATCGGGTATAACGTCATCGAGGAGGTACTAAGGGACCAGCGGGAGAAAACCCAAATTGCGCGAGACTATTACGAGCCATGTAAGCTACTTTTACAGAAGCTGAAATAGACAGCGTAAAGGCGCTTGTGGAGGTAATTCGTGAAAATAAAAACGACAGCGTAGGAGAGGTAATAAGAGTATGAAGAGAGACATTACTGTTGCACGAGGACAGACAGCTTCTGTATCCTGCAAAGTGAAATCGGGACCAGTAGAAGGCAGAATACCAGTGTTTTTTTAACCGGATGTTGAGGTCATGGCCAACCGGGTTAGAAGTCCAAGAGAAGTTGTTGTCAATCAGTGAAGGTAAATCCCACCAGGTCAAAGTTGAAGTTACCAATGCCACAAATCATGATCTTATTCTTAGGAAACGAACAGTTCTGGGGAAACTACAGCTTGTTCGCTCAGTCACGCCAGCTGAGGTACGCGAGAAGCAGTGGTCGGAGGGTAACAACATGTCTGACAACCGAGGAAATGAAACTCCAAACCGGCCGAACATAGCAGCGAGAGACCCTGTCATTCCTAAAGTGGACCTTACTCACCTCACGGAAGAGCAGCAGAGAGTGGCGAACGAGATGATTTGAGAAGAAGCTGAGTCTTTCGCTAGAGATGGAAATGATGTAGGTACAATTCATGATTTAGAGCTAAACATCCAGCTATCAGATTTAACACCTGTGCAGAAAACCTACATGTCAGTACCCAGACCCCTTCGCACAGAAGTTAAAAATTATGTCGAAGACCTGCTGAATAGAGGTTGGATAACAAAATCAATATCTCCTTACTCATCTCCGGTGGCCTGTGTACGTAAGAAAGACGGCAGTTTGCGTCTATGCGTGGACTACCGAGAGCTGAACAAGAGAACCGTGCAGGATCGCCATCCAATCCCCCGTGTTCAAGAGGCGCTCGACAGTCTCGGAGAAAACTCGTGGTTCTCGGTATTGGACCAAGGCAAGGCCTATCACCAAGGTTTTGTGGGAAAGGCAAGTCGACCATGTACAGCATTTGTCACTCTGTGGGGACTCTACGAATGGGTAAGGATCCCATTCGGCTTGACAAATGCGCCTGCTTGTTTCCAGCGGTTCATGGAGGGGTGTCTTGAGGGTCTGAGAGACGACATATGCTTGCCATACCTTGATGATATAATAGTTTTCAGTAAAACATTCGAGGAACATGTAGCCAACTTGAGGAAAGTTTTGCGACGCCTGCGCGAAAATGGCGTTAAATTGAAACCAGGCAAGTGTCACCTTTTCCGTCGGGAAGTTAGTTTCCTAGGTCGCATTGTATCAGCCGATGGTCACATGATCGACCCCGAAAATACGAAGAGTGTTACCGACTTAGAAAATTACGCACCCCGGACGGTAGGAGAAGTAAGGAAACTTGTAGGATTGCTTGGGTATTATCGTAGATACATCCAGGATTTTGCACGAATAGCCAAGCCCTTGTATGACCTACTGAAAGTTGATCAAACATGGGATAAAACAGCGAGAGGCAGAGCGCGCAAGAAAAACTTCCAAGTTCCTTCGAACCATCCAGTCAATTGGACTACGGACCATCAGTGCGTTCTCCGGCAGCTAATCAGATGTATCACCCAACCACCGGTAATGGCCTACCCAGAGTACGATAAGCCGTATATGCTTCACACGGATGCTTCGCAAGACGGGCTTGGGGCGGTACTCTATCAGCGACAAGGGGGACAATTACGAGTGATCGGCTATGGCTCTCGTACCCTAACGCAGGCGGAAAAGAACTACCACCTCCACTCCGGTAAACTGAAATTTCTTGCGCTAAAATGGGCCATAACTGAACAGTTCCGCGATTACCTGTACACGCTCCATCCTTTGTCGTTTACACCGACAACAACCCTTTAACGTATGTACGTACCACTGCAAAACTGAATTCAACCGGACATCGCTGGGTCGCCGAACTTGCTGACTTTAACTTCACCATTAAGTACCGCCCAGAAAAAGTGCACACCGACGCAGACAGCCTGTAACGTATTCCAGCCACAATAGAACAACTAGAGCAGGAGTGCACAGCAGAAGTGTCAACAGAAATTATAGGGGCGACGATCACCGCAATGTCCGTTCAGTGGAAAGGCGACAACTTACTGTCCACAGCCTTGCGCGCTGACCAAGGAGAAGAGGCAGACGTAGATATCGACCACTCCAGATCACAGGTGCTAGACCCGCAAGAAATCGCACTCGTCCAGAGAGAGGATCAAACTATCGGTACGGTGCTTAAGTACATGTTAGCAAAGAAACCACCAACAGCACAGCAGAGGCGACAAGAGACACGGCAAGTCCTGAACCTCCTACACGAAGGGAAGAAATTAGAGATAGGAAAATATCAAACACTACGGAGGAGGAGTGGACTCAATCTTCAAATAGTCCTACCAAAGAAGTACCACCGTCTGGTTTACAAACACCTACATGAAGATATGGGACACCTGGGCGTTGAACGCACTATTCATCTAGCAAGAGAGAGGTTCTATTGGCCGCGGATGGCGAGTGATATTGAGCACTCCTTTACAAAAGTATGCTCGTGTCTGCAGCATAAGACCCCCACATTCAAGACGCGCGCACCCATGCAAAGTATCCAGACCACACACCCATTTGAACTAGTATCAATGGATTTTGTCCACCTCGAAAAATGTTCTGGCGGCTACGAGTACATACTGGTTATCGTAGATCACTTTACACGGTTTGCGCAAGTGTACGCTACGAAAAACAAATCGGCCCGCACCGTGGCGGAGAAACTTTACAACGACTTCATTCTGCGTTTCGGTTTTCCTGCTAGATTTCACCACGATCAAGGAGGGGAATTTGAAAATAATTTACTCAAAGAGCTCGAAAAATGCAGTGGCGTACTACATTCACGCACAACGCCCTATCATCCGCAAGGAAATGGGCAGGTCGAGAGATTTAATCGTACCCTACTCCAGATGCTACGGACTCTCCCTAAACAACATAAATCACACTGGAAAGATCATCTAAGTAAAATGTGTCGTAGAAATCTCCCCGCAGATCTTCTACTAGTTGCTGGTTCAACCACTCACACAGCAGAACTGTATTTTCTCCGTTTATTCCAACACTCAATTACCGTTTACAACTTTCGTTACATACGTTCGCTTCGCATTCTCGTGTTTCTGCGATCTATCGTTCTACTTTACAATCATGTTCTAAAGCTCTATTTATGCTAAATCATACAGGAACAACATTCCATTATTACAACGTAGTTTCCTTTACATGACCATGCAACCCACGTATTCTTACCCAACCCTGATTACTTCACATGCACAGGCAAAATAATACGATACAATCAATGTTTATGCAGTAATCTCCTTACGTGCATGAGTGACCTACCCAAGTAATCCAATTATTACGCTCGCGTTACGGTCACGTTACGGGCAATCAATTTCTAGTTTGTCATCCAGAATTTTCCATTACATTCCATGACAAAATGGTTCACGCGTACAATTGTACCAGGAATGAGGCGACAGGCTTCTCGCCGTTCTACCTTCGTTTCGGGAGATCACCGAGGTTACCGATTGACATAATGTTTCGACGCGTTCAGGAGAGCCATCCAATGAACAATGAACAATGATTTTATTCGCATTCCCATATTACATGAATGGTATTGCTAATAGACTAGTATAAAATACACGGGGAAAAAGGAAAGGAAAAAAACGATAATAACAAGTATATATATTTAAAGTTCATACTGCGGCTAGACGTGAAAGTAAGACGTCTCGCCGTTCAAAGGCTTTATAAATAAAGTGACCCAGTCTTTTACATCCAGGGAGCTACACAGAGTATGTGAAGAAATGGACGGCGGCGATGACAGAAGCATACGAGATAGCCGCAAAAGAAGGGAACCGGGTAGCATCTATGGGAAAGAGCCAATACGACAAGAAAGTGCGGAGTACCCTGCTACAGCCAGGCGATCGAGTTTTGGTCCGTAACCTATCGGAGGGGAGGTCCTGGAAAACTAAGGTCGTATTGGGAAGACGAGGTTCACGTGGTTGTGAGTGACCGAGGACCAGATATGCCTGTCTACGACGTAAAACCAGAGAAGGGAGACGGAAGGACACGAACACTTCACCGTAACCTGTTATTACCATGTGACTATCTCCAACAAGAACCCACTGTGACGGTCAAGCAAAGTAAAACAAGATCGTGTAAAAAGAACCGGGTGAAGCACCAACAAACTCCAGGGGACTCAGATGACGACAGCGATAGCAACTCACTAGTGTATACCCCAACAACTAATCCAGTGGATACACGTCTCGGGGACGTACATTCATCTCAACATCCAGCTGATGAGCATGGAGCACACGAGGAACAGTTGCAGCAACTGGACTGCGTCACAGATGACAGTGAGACGAGAGATGACACAGCCTCTCCACACCGAGACTACGGTGGCAGCGTTACAGATGACAGAGAAGAAAGTAGTCATGTTGGTGGCACAGGGGAACGGCCTACTCGCATGCGCCGGCCACCGTCACGGTTTACATACGACGTCCCGGGAATACCAAGCTACGTTCAGGTCCCTGCAGGGAATCGCTATGTGCAGCAAATCCAGGCACAGCCTCAAGTGCCATATGCAGGATTCCACTATCTAGTACCCATGCATCCATTGCAGCAACAGCCACCGATGTATCAAATGCCACTCCCTTGGATGTACCAACCGCCGTTTGCACCACCTGTATTTAACTATGGCTGGAGTCGTAATTACTAGCCTTAATGAACAATTTTATATATTATAAAAATAAAAAAAAATAAAAGCAACCAGATACAGTGCTGTTAGTAGCTTGTTGGAGTTGGGATAAAAGCCCACAACAAACTGAACATTGCGAAGTCATATAATAATAATAATAATAACTTTATTTACCCACGGTAAACTCATCAGGATTTTTACATATGAAAATAACGTAAGATAACTACAATACAAATACTACTAATAATTAGACTATAAGCTTATATACAGACTATAAGCGATTAAAATATTGTAAGAACTATTAAACTACAAATATTCAACTTTAATTCTAATTTATATATAACTCTAAATGACTACAAACATCAACAAAAGGACCTGCTTTACAGGAGTGCCGTGCTTCTACTTAATAATCTAATTGATGTCAGAAAAGTAACTGCTGCAGGCAGAGCGAAAATTGCTAGAGTTCTAGCTGCCGCAATTCTATAGGGAGGCTATTCCATATCACTGCACCACTATAGCTAAAACTGTTTTTCAAAAAATTAGTGCGCGGGAAAGGAACAGCAAGTTTGCCCTCGGTGTCTCTTAAAGAATAATTTGAAACGCTGCTTCGGTCGACAAATTTGGTACGTAGATAATCAGGGACAAGTCCGTTAATAGATTTATAAACCATGACAGCTTTGTGTATATGGCGTTGTGTTTCAAGTTTTTGCCAGCCAAGTTCCTCGAAAAGACAATCGGCATTAGCGTCATAATTTGAAAAGGTTAATACTCTGGATGCGCGATTTTGTAATTTCTGAAGTTTGGCAGATAAGGTTTTATTACAATTCCCCCACACAACACTGCAATAATCAAAATGTGGTTGAACTAAAGAGTTAAATATAAATTGCAGCGTTTTGCGAGGTACAAAAGATCGAATGCGCTTCAGGGCTCCAATGCCGGAGGCGATTTTCTTGGACATTGATTCAATGTGAACGGACCAAGACAGATTTTCGTCGATATGGACACCCAAAGATTTTGAAACGGGTACTTGTTTTATAGGAGTCCCATTGATAGCTAATGATGGGACATCGTCAAAAGTATTAAGCCTTTGTCTCGACCCGATCAACATAAATTCTGTCTTTGAATTATTAAGTGTTAGTTTGTTCACAATAAGCCACTCATTGATATTAGCAAGGTCCTGATTGAGATTTAGCTCTATGACAGAGACATCATTACTTGTGTAAGTCAAATGAGTATCATCTGCATACATTCGAGGCTGCGAATAGTTTAGACATTTTGGTAGGTCGTTTATATACAGTAAGAATAATAGCGGTCCAAAGATTGTTCCATGGGGAATACCGCAAGTTAATGAGCGGTTTTCCGAAAAACACCCATTAACAAAACTCTTTTGACTCCGATCGTTCAGGTAAGACTTGAACCAGATATTTTCGGCGCCCCTAATGCCATACAAATTTAATTTCGATAACAAAATATTGTGATCTACCGTATCGAACGCCTTTTTGAGGTCTAAAAATACAACGGCATTCACAGTACCACTATCAATATTAAAAGCCCAGTTATCCGTAGCCTCGAGTAGAGCAGTGATCGTAGAATGGAGGCGTCGGAACCCTGATTGGTGGTTCGAGATTAAATTATGTTCGTTTTGATAGGCAAAAACTTGATCATAAATTATTCTTTCGAAAACTTTTGCCACAGCCGGTATAATCGATATGGGTCGATAATTTTTCAAATCAGCGCGTTCCCCTTGTTTGAATAATGGAATTACTTTAGAGCACTTCCACTCTTCCGGAAATATACTGGTGACAATAGAACAGTTGAAAATCGAACAAAGGGAGCTCGCGATTAGATCGGCACATTCACGTAAAAGTCTAACGGATATCTTATCTAACCCAGTTGCTTTAGATTTGCTAAGTTTAGTCAAGAAAGAAAGGACTCTGGAGCTATTTGTTGGTTTTAGTGCAAAGGTCGCCCGGTCGTACGACAGGCCATCAAAATAGTCTTGGTAAGATCGGTCATTTACATTCAATGGGACTTCTTTTGCGAGCTTCGGACCAATAGTAGCGAAGTGATTGTTAAAGGTCTCGGAGAGCTCTTGGGGGTTACATATAGAAATACCATTTTGTTTAATCTCATTAATGTGCAAATTGTTTGATTTTCTAGAAGTTACTTCATTAATGATGCTCCAGGTTTTACGTGAATTGCCTTCGTTCTCATCATAGTTAATAGAGTGGAATGGTTATGAAACCCGGCAAACTTCAAAGGGGCTAACAAAGG